>OMNW01021755.1:2815-24473 GCA_900303245.1 Selene dorsalis
TTTCCCTTTCCCCCCCCCCCCCCCCCCCCCCCCCCCCCAGGCAACTGTACTAAAGGTCAGTGTTTATGAGTTTGGCTGGCAGCATGAAACTCATGGCTGACACTGCCCCTCAGAACTAAAGTAATCTGGCTCTGTGCTGCAGTCAAATACCAAACGTCAGAGGACACTGTAAAAATGGCTTTAAAATGGAAACTATTTAATGATCCCAGGTCACATCCCAGGTCAGAGGTCAGAGTGAGCCACATTAAAGCTGTTTGTGATTCAGAATCCTGCCTGAAGCAAAACTCTCTCCACAACTATTTTACATATTTCCCTGCTGATTTTGTCTCGCCAAAGCTACAAATGCAAACTTTCATCTTGATTGACATTAATTTTCTTTCTTTCTTTCTTTCTTTCTTTCTTTCTTTCTTTCTTTCTTTCTTTCTTTCTTTCTTTCTTTCTTTCTTTCTTTCTTTCTTTCTTTCTTCACTCCTTCCTTCCTTCCGTCCTGTTTCTTTCTTTCTGTCTTTTGTCTCCTCACACAAAAATGCAAACAGGTGAATTAAACTGTCAAACGCCACAGTTTTGTCAGAGGGTTTTCCAACTGCTCTTTTATTGCTTAGCTCTTTGCCTCTCTGCCAACTGGAATATTTTACAATAGCAATATTTATGATTTATAAATTTATGATTTATATAGAAAATGTAATACAAAACAGACCACAG
Organism: Selene dorsalis; assembly: GCA_900303245.1. NCBI lineage: Eukaryota > Metazoa > Chordata > Actinopteri > Carangiformes > Carangidae > Selene > Selene dorsalis. The sequence goes on from OMNW01021755.1 coordinate 3,518, forward strand.
TTTGGAGGTGGTCCGGGCCACATGTGGCCACATTCTTTTAGCAGTGTAAGTGCAAATGTGCCCGGGGCTGCACTGAAGGACTGCCTACTCTACTGACGTCTTCTGCTACAGTCTCAACTAGTTTCATAATGATCGGAAAATATTTTATTATATCATTGTAGAGATGTAGAGAGTATTGATTGACTCAACCCCTACTTGCTCTGTGCTCTCTCACACACACAGACAACAGGCCTGTCTGTCTCAGCCTGACTGGCTCAAAACAACACAAAATTTGCAGACAGATGGAGGTGAGATCTGGTCACACACAGTCACTGGAGACACAGGTGCATTTTAAAGCCAGGTGAGAAGTGAGGCAATTAGAGCTGACCACTTTTTATAGAATCACTGTAGACACATGTTCATACCAAGCCTGAACAGTGACACACACTTTCTCTTGTAATACTTGGATGTGATCCAACTCATAGGTCAAACATATAGAGGGAAAACAAACAAACCAGTCAGCCAAGTCATGAGTAACGCTGTTTGATTTTTACTACGACAATCTTCACCTTAACTGTTGAGGATGTAACACATATACATAATACCATTCATATTACACTTAATAAAACACTGAGTATGTGCTTTTACTTACAGGTCTGATGCATTTAGATTTTTAATTCAAGCATCTCTACTTAGATTAAAATTATTAGTAAGATCTCCATGTCTAACACATAATTCCTCACTTCCCTGGCTTCACTCTCTCTCTGAGTATGGCTCATTTCGAACTTTGAACTGTCCTGTAAAAGTACGTTGCCTGAAACTTTGGCCTGAAATCTCATCATAAAATATGACTTGCACTTTATGTGAGGAGATCTGGAGATTTTAGTGCCAAAGGTTCTGGCTGAAAGCCCCTGGGTAACAAAGCTGTACATAGCACAGAAGATAAGGAGTTCTTATTTAGACTCCGGCAAGAGGAACTGTATCAACACTGCAGCAACAGGCGCCAAGCCAAACCTATCTGATGATCTTCACTGAAGCTGAAAATCTGCCAAAATGAAACTGTACCCATACACCAATCTCAACTTTCTCCTGCAGCTTCAATGACTCACATTTGACAGGGAAAAAACACAAAGTGGTCAAGGTTTTGTGTTTGTTCATATTGGCATTGAACAAAGTGCATGTGTTCAGACAAGAAGTGAAAATAAATGTGTCAATGAATGTCACAGAGGATGAGGCAATAATGCTGGCAAGAGGATGACTCTGTAAAGATTAATGTCCCTGGGATAGCTGTCAGTGTTGAGGTGCGTGTTGTATGTCTCTCTGAACCAGATGAGGAGGGGCTGTGTGACTGACAGCTCCACACAGGAGACAGTTCACAGCTCAGAGACGAAGCTGTGAAACAATACAAGTCTCTGTATTTCACACTGCTGAGTTAAAACCACAGGTGACGGCTGTAGGACTAAGCGAGTTTCATGATTTGAACAGTCATAGTCAGTGCTGACTTTATTAGTCTTTTCTTCTGTCTTGACAGTTTTTATGGTTGCACCTCTCCCTTAGTTTTTGTCATAATAATCACCTTGATCAAATACTCGTGCATTGTAATGGATTTGGCTTATGGTGAGAATGTCACTGAAAAGATGCAAAAAAGCTATTGAATTGTTTTCATTTTTACCTTACTGCATTTGCACATTGTTGTCAGCTCATCTTCATAGGTAGGGGGTCGATAAGGTTTTTATGGATAACATATTATCAATTTTGCTTATCAGTATGATCCTTTATCAGTTCCCTTGACGATTCCTGATCACTTTTGTGATAAAAAAAAAGTAGGCCTGCACATGGCTAGCCTGCATGGAGCTAACACTATTATAACATAAGTAATTTACAAAGCTGTGGCAACAGATTATCAAATATATGGAAAAACTGAAGCACAAGTTGTCAGGAAAATGTTTCAGTGTACTGCTGCTGTTTACGTCACCTTACCCTAACGTGCTGTTTTACAGATGTTACAGGCAACGTTATTGCCTTCTTTCTTTGTGAAACGAAGCAAGGACGTAACCCTTTCTCGCTCTCCTTCATGACTCCTTCTTATTGCAAGTTTTCGAGTGGAGATTCTTGAATTTGGCATCACTGTTTTCCAGTATGAAACAGTTTGAAAAACATGCCGATGTTGATCAAAGGAACCGATGACCTCAGACACATACACTCCTAATGGCTTGGACAAGTTCTCATCCCTACCACACACAAACGCACACACATGCACGCACACACACAAATAACAATATGTATTCCACAGACATGGTCTGGTTGCTGTTGGCAATGTAAAGCAGGCTTCTCTAAATGGCATCACATGCATGTGGGGGAAATAAGTGGAGTGATTACTGCAGGGGGCTGCAGCTGGTTTGTACCAACAAACAAGAACTATCGTCCTGCTGTCGCCACATGACTTACCGTCCTTTCCCACAAACTCTGCCCTCAGCACATTAATTACAGTGATGGTAAATAGTTGTTGTGCTGTTATATGAAAAGACACAATTTTTTAGTGAACACAGCCTACCTATGAAGCAGCTGTGGGGGATTGTTTATTTCAGACTGAGAATCATGGTCTGCAGCATTGTCTTAAAGGGACAATCATCATTCTTTATGTGCAGAGGTGGTGGTGGAGAAAAACACTGTGGAGATGAAATAAACAACCAGATGCTGACAGAGCAGATCTCTCTGACTGGTTCCACCAATCAAGGTGCAAATGAACTGATCAGGAAATTCTACTGCCGTACTGACTCCATGTGTGCAAACACTGAACTATTCTTATATATCATTCCTGTACATTTCAAAGAATTTCTTACTCTTGCAAAGGGTTGAGAAATGTTTTACTAGGGGAATTCTGTACAAGCTGCTGCTGTTAGCATTAAACACAAATCTGTTCTCACAGATAATATAAATAACATGGTTTAATGTAATGATTATTAATTTGCCTGTTAAATATGTGACTTTTCATTAAGTTACCAGGGACAGTTACATATTGACACTGTAATTATTTCCTGCAGCCCTGCCCTGTCTGCACACTGTATTCTCATCTGCAGTGGAGTGAATATGCCAAGTACAGACTGGCATCTCCCTCCGCCTGCTCTCCTCCTCCTGGATGTTGGTGCTTATCTCAGCACTTTCCACCAAACTCCGGTCTACACACACACGTACACACTACTCCCAGCTGTCACTGGCAGCCTGACCCAGGAGAACAGAGCCACACACACATCAACATGGCCATCAAAAAGGGGAACAACCATCCACAGTGATTTAAACAACCACTGTGAAATACAACATCTAGTGTGTAAACTTAGAACACCATCTTTAATTACAAAACCCTCCTTTTTCAAGCAAGGAGATAAAATAACTGCCAAAAAAAGCAAAGTGAAACATCAAACTGGGACAGCCTCGGACGGTGTCCAGGTAGCTTTATCTCACTGGTTGATAACGGCAGGTTTGTCTCCATGTTGCAATACAGAATCATCTATGGAAACCCAAATTACTGTTATTGCTTAAGGTTGACTCATGTGACACATTACAGACAAGGTTAGACCAAACCCAGGCGGATGAATACATGCATGAGTACTCTTCTGTCTCCAACTGTTATCAAGTCTGATGATTAATGAGTCCTCTGCACACCGCAGTGCTCTTAAGTAATCCCATGTTTCTCTTAAAGTCATCCCCTCCTTGACCCCTGCAATAAGCTATGGACAAAACCAAAACACAACAGAGAGGAAGACCATGGCATCAGCTGGGCTAAAGGTGCACTGGTATCCGTTTACTGCCAAAGCCCTGCTATCAGCATTCTGTCAGCGTTTCCCACCAAACGGCGAGCAGTAACAGGAGAAGGGCGAGGGAGCACGTTCACTGACGCTAACCGTTCAGGAATGTAGAAACACGTTAGCTCATTATTGCGAATTCTCAGCCCCCACACCCCCAAAAAACAGACACAAGAAACAGAAAATTGCTGATTGGTGCGGGGACCCCACAGAAGGGAAATTGACAGATGTGGTAATTCTTAAGAAAATAAAACCCATTCAGTTAATGGTTGTGAGGCAGCCCTGCTGACATTAGAGGAGAATTTTTTCTTCAAAAAGCTTGTTTTGTTTTTACTTCAAACGCCTTTCTCCCACATGACATAGAGGTCGAGTTGATCCCTGGAGGACAGTATAAAGCCACATGATGGCCTCAAAAATAACTCTCTGTTCAGTCACCCTAACATATTTCCATCACACTAAGAACCTGAAGGAGACTTTTTAAAAACTCCAGCTTAGAGAGCTTAAGGAAACACTGATATCTGTCACCTAGAGGTTACTTTCATTACTTTTATAAATTGAGTAGCTAAACGTGTGGTGCAGGCCCAAAGACACATATGAGATCTTACTGTTGAACCAACAAAGACATGACTGTGCCCATATGTCCATCTCACATACATTTATCGGAAAAGATACAGTCATATATGTATAACCATTAGCAGAAGGAAGTTTTTACATTTGAAACCAAATTTCCAATATTTTACATATGTAGCTATAATCATGTCTAAACAAAGCCACAACGCAGGTGACCCAGGCTCAGTGCTGTGCTTACCCAGAGTTCACCAAGGCATCAGAGCAGAACAAAGGCTGCCGTCACCAGCTGTAGCAGGCTGTTTAACCATCAGCAATGATGGTTAGTGACGGCTGAACTGTTAAAATTAATACAGTACCTTTAGTGTATTGTCCTAAACATAGATCATTTACTAAAGTAAGATCTAAGGTATAATATCACCTGGTCCTAGTTCAGTGTTGGGGGGAGTTGATCTAGCATCCAGGTGACTTTCTTATCTCGAGTGTGTTACGTGGGTTGAAAAGCAGAAAACTATGATTTTCTTGATAAGCCAGCAGGCTGAAGAAAAACTTGATTTTTTTTAAGTTCTAGAGAAAGTGAGATAAAGCAAGAAAATAGGTTCAGAGGTTTTTAAGTTTGGGCTCCAATGTCCTTTTTTTTTCTAAAGCCCTGCAGGGCTGAAAAAGGTTTCATGTCACCTGGTGTACGCATGCACACACACACTGATGTGCACACCCACACACACATTAATGCTGTCACTCCATTGTTTATCCAGGTTTTAACAGCCTGTCTAGTTTTGCGCTTGTATGGGAGTGATCCAAAGTAGCGACTAATCCATGTTTGAGGGGAGAAGAGGCATTCAGCGCGCAGCTAATGTTTAACGCACTGAGACGCGTTCAGATTCACTTCCTGAAGCGCTCATGGGAACAATTCTGTCACTGTCTCAGCAGCTCTGTGTTACTCAGCAAGGAGCAAAACAAACACACAAATGCAGCATAATAGAGATGTACTCAAGTGGGACCATGGGGGTCTGCCTCTGCCTCAAGGTTCAGGTAGAGAGAAAACAAAAAGAGAGCAAGGTCCTTGTGTGTGTGTGTGTGTGTGTGTGTGTGTGTGTATTTTAAAAGAGTTGTTATTACTTCATTTCCTCTGTTGATGCAGATCAAATGAGGCCTGGTAACGACAATGGGAAGTCACCACCCACTCCTCACCTGGGTCAAATGTGCTATTCCAGGTCAAGTTGAGTGGTGGCCAGGAAGGACTTCATTGATGGATTTCTTAAGAAATAGTGTTTGGAATTCCGAGCATAAACAATACATTTTCCCCACTTAAAAATGCTAATTTGGGCCCAAATTGTTACTAATCTGCCAAGTTCTCATGATATAAACAAAGATAAAAGAGAATTTCCCTTTCTCTTTCAGTTGCAACTTCATTTTGGAGCATGACGCAGATATTTTAGGTTTGACATGCAAGTTTTCCACAAAGGCACTGGCAGCTAGAGGAATGAAACCTATGCATCACCCTGCACCTTATTTTCTAAGCCTGTTCATGAAAATCAACAGCATTAGTGAGACATATATGTCTTTATGTCTTGATCAATCAGTCCCACCAGCAGTCACCAACACTTTACATGTTACTTGACTGCATGACACACTTTTGATATACTGTAGGTGTGTTGGTGCAGCTTTCACACTTCCACCAGTAACTAATAAAGCTCACCTTTTCTTATATTTCTTGTTGAAAAAGGATCACAACATGGACCTGGACAGGCCTCTGTTTAATAACTGAGTCGTTTTGTTCGCTGTCAAAACTGAAAAGTGGAAGAATTCAGTGAATGCTTTGGCAAAAGGTAGCTTTCAGTAAACTACACTACATCACATTTAAGCACCTCAGCATACCCGTGGAAAGAACAGGTGGGAGTTTGCACTAAAGCTAAAACATTACATGTCTCTTTAAATATTTACAGGTTTGGATATTAATGTGATTTATGATGTTGAGGTTTGTTGACCTGAGGCTGTTAGGAAACACGGGCTCATTCAGGTGCTTCATAATGTCTCTATCTGTCCTCTATATCTCATGAGGCCCAGACCCATTTTAAACAGAGCCTACCGTACCTGTGCCCTGTAGTCACTCCCATAGCAATCACAGCCTATCAGATAACCTAATACACACACACACAAATGCGCCTTTTCCACTCCCCAGTGACAACGGAATACCATACACACCTTGAATCAACACAGCAAGAAGACAAGAGCTAACAACTTCATCTCTCCCCCCGGGTTTTCACATGCCTATTTTCAGCAGGTTTTCCTGTTGCCACTTGATCCAGTAAGGAGTTAATGTTATTTTGTATGTAAATGTTAACTTTGTGTTAAAAGAAGGAAGGAGAAAATGCTGAGAAAGAAGGATGGTTCAGGAGGCTGGCCTGCAGTGGTCACATTTTGAAGGTGCCACAGGGGCCTAATTTAACACGACAAAATGTCAGAAGAAATTTCCTGTCAGATTTTAGCCCAAAAAAAGTCTGGATACAGCGAGAAGCAATAACTCAACTCTAAATAAGTGTTGCACAGTAGACTGTCATTTCATCTCATCCTCAAAGTTGATGATGTTACATTATTTTGAAGCTAATGAGATCTAAGTCTTTGGCAAGCTGGACACCCAGCAGTCAGTTTTATGCCTACTCAATGAAGCACGCACATGAAAACCAAAGTTCTGCGACTCACACCAACCTTCGGGAGACAAAAAAGCACTTTGTAGCTACACATCTCAAAGGCCAATTCCTGTGAATCAAAGCCATGCAGGGAGGAGATGGCCCACTTTAATCTCTGGTTCTGAGAGCTGCTGTGCATGTAGCATGACAAAAGCCAGTGACCTTCAAACCTGGAGAATGTGTGCTTTTATGTCACTACATGCATGGATGTCCATAGTCTGTGTGTGTGCCAATGCTGAATACACAATTGTGTTGAGCAGTTTGTGACCCTTGGGTTATTAAGGATCTTAATTACCAATTACGATCTAGAGTGAAAATCTATTATTTGATGAACTTACAGAAAGTCAATATATGATGATACATTGATGGCTAAAATGACTGTCTACATCATACACGTCATCTGCAACAACTTAGAATGTGCTACACTCAGAGAGAGTTCATCATCATGATATAGAGGTGTGTCAGGTAGCCGTCGTGCACAATGCAATAGTTCAAAAAAGCAAACAAATAAACCCAAGTTAAACATAGGGATAAATAGTAACGCTTGTACACACACATTCTCACACACACACACACACACTGCTAGCTGATAATTACCCTGTAATTATAGCTGGTAATGACAGAGACACAGACACAGTTTAACAGGCTCCTGCTGTTTCAACCACGCAAACAAAAACAATCCATTTCCGAGTGTTGTAGCAGCAAACTGCTTCCGTATGTCCTCAGTGCCAGACACTGCAGACTGAAGACTAACAACAGAAAAGCCCGAGCTGCTGCACGGCCACGCAGACACAGAACAGTTTTACGGGACACCACGCTTTAATTGAGAGAGACTGGGAAAACCATGTGGACCGGTTCAGATTGTGACCACTGTTTCTTCTTTAATCACCACCTGATGGTTTCTATAAAATGACTTTGGAAAGGTTTTCATAATACTCATGTGGGATTGTCATCATAGCCTATATCAGCTTCTCAGCATACAAAGCCTCAGCTCAGCTACTGACCACTGATGAACGAGGTTCACATCAGCAGCACGGTTGTGATAACCCCCTTTCCCACTGGCCAAAAAACCACTTTAAACCCGCTAAACAATCGGCTTCTGATCGCAGTGGGAAAGGACCACCGACCCGCGTCAAATGACTCCCAACTCTGCAATCAACGCAGGTTTTAGATGGCTCGCCTCCGATCGGCTTGCAGTGGAAACGTTGTACCCGGGTCAACCCGCCATTTTCATGTGACGTGGCGCCAGTCGCGACTCGTACAAGATGCTTAGCTCGCACTTAACATGGCAGAGTACTGGAAAAGACAGAGAGATAACAGAGCTTCTCATGATCAGTGGGAAAGAGGAGGTTCAGCGCCAGGGAACGGGAAAAGACACCACCACCTCACTAGCTTCCATGATGCTTTCCACTGTTTACTTCGCTGTTTTCTGACATTGTCATCAACGTGATGTCATCTCTAGACGTCAGCTGGAGATCAGACGTGAAACTTTTAGCCAGTGGGAAAGGAGCCCTATTGTAAGTGGGTCGACCCGTGTTTAAAAAACCTGCGTCGACCTGCAATTTTAGTGGGAAAGTGGCATAACTGATCAATCTGAGGTAGTTCATTGGAGAAGTGTTTATGTTGTTGTTGATGTCTGAACAGCTACACTCAATGGCTGAGTGATGTGTTTAAATATGGGGCCCATTTTCAGACAGCCATGTATTTGACTGCTTTATTGGAAATCAACATACTTGAATACATCAGTGAACCAAACTGCAGTTATTCTTTGCTTGTTAGCACAAAGGCTGAGCAGCATGGGAAACTTTTGCCCTGGAGAGTTTTCTATGCCACAGTGGCTTAAACACTGCACTGCTCGCTGCAGTAGAGGACAAGAATATACTCCTGTCCTGGATTTTTGACAGATAATTGAGTTATTTTTTGAAGTGGCACTCTCGGGGGCAGGAGCTACCGAGTGAAGCCCTGAGAGGGACTTTTCATTATTCCTGTAACCGCAGACACTTCATGTTAGAACGACAAGTTTTGTTTTGTAACTTTGGGAAGTGAATTAATGTGTGGGATCCAGGGAATAATAAAAGGGGATTTGTCTTTGATGCCCCATGGAAGACAACTGACAACAGACAGCAGCAGCTAGAACCAAGCCTGCGGCGCCATGAAGCTTAGCTCTTCATTTCCAAGGCAAATGGTCTCTATGCCAATTCCTCCGCACAAATCTGAGCCTGTGTCTGCACCAGGTGAACACACACTTTGCCTGAACTTACGTGCGGGGACAGATAAGCAAATTACCCATCGAGCACACAGGGGGATTTCTGTGAAACTCTGCTTGAGCTAACGCATGTTGGTTTTATTCCCCGACTCCCCTCACCGACCTCTCCGGAGGTTCAGAAATAATCAAGTGAAGTCAACTGTTTATTTGTTCGTGCCAACATCAAACGCTGAACATTGGAGTCAGGCTTGTAAAGCTATGTAGGATCAGTTGTCATGTGTATCCACATGTCACTGATTTCTTTTTTGTGCTTTACTGAACACAGTTATACAAAAGTGATAAAACGGAGAAGTGACAACAACCAATAAGACAAATTGAATGCAGCAGCAGTGATGTATCACCACAAGCATGCACTAAGGCACTGTTTCTGACTGTGCCCTTTTTAAAGTGAGCACAGCCTTTTCGTGGAAGGCCACAGTCACATGGCAGATCAATAAGAGGGCCTTTAATAACTATGTACATTCATACTTTGTGAAATGAAGCAGAACTTTTCCCTAAGAAAAATAAGCAGCATTCTTTTCCACACAGAAAAAAAAAACTTCATAGTACTGACTTGAACTCGCAGCTGAAAGGAACGCACATCAACAGTTGGGCTGAGTTCCATATTTTCACACTCTCCGAGATTAGCAGCTGAGGAACATCAAGCCTTTGACCCCAGGTGATAAGGTGGGAGTGGGAACAGTTTTGTAACAGCATGAAATACTGAAATACAGTTTGTACTGCACGGTATATGAAAAGCAGTGCGCGTCAAGGGTTCGGTGTCAGTTCATGAACTTTCTTTTCCTTTTCCAGAAGACACGTCAGAATTCCATTCAACTAAATCTAATTCCCCACTTACTCACTGTATGAAATCAAATTATCGAGCAATCACTCATTGTTCCTGTTGTCAAATAGAGTTGTACCATTGTTGATGAGGATATAGGCTCAATGGCGGGCCTGTGCTCCAGCAACGAAGCACAACCGTGAGGGGGCGTCGGCCACAGAGCTGGTGTGTGTTTGGGGACTATCCATTACACAATCCAAGGAAGCAGACGGATTTGATATGTCGGGGTCTGTGTCTGGATGAGGTCATTACGCATAAAGCAGAACTGAAGGCCCATCACACCAGCAATAATCACACACACACACACGCAGAGGGGCAAAAGCACACAGTCACACACTCTCATGGGTTTCCATAGCAACTCCAAACAAACAGTCCGTGCATGTGGTGACCCCACCCCAGCAGAGAAAAAAGGGAGAAACCAAGGCAGTGAGGCAGAAAGAAGAAGACGGAAAGCAGGAACGAAGATGAGGACAGCAGTGAAGGACGTGACGCGCGAATCTGCAACAACATATGCTTCACTTTATGCATGCTCCATGTCTCAGTCTTAGCTAAGACATTAAAAACATCACAAGCATCAAAGAAACCCATCACCATATGAAACCATTTACCCCGTTGCATAGGTCCTAATCTGTGTTGAACTTTAAGTTTAACCATGCGTTCATGTTCTTAAAATTGTTCCTAAATTTGCTAACAAACATAAAAGCTTTACAACCCAGATTCTCTCATTTAGTTGCTTGGAAAGACTTGATTTCACAAGAAGGCAGAGGAATTGTGAAACAACCTCATCCCACCAGTATCCCACGGGCCTCTTATGTTGTTTCACCACTCAGGTCAGATCCTGAACACACAGCGACCACACATCGACTGGCCCCCACAAAGGGCCTGTTCAATCACCTTAAAGGACCACAAAGAGAAAAGGGAACAAACCAACAATAGACATGCAGCTTGCATCAAAGTGAAGGCAGATTATTGAGGCTTTCCAACTTCCAAGGTCAATCAAGGTTGAACACGCCCACATCCGCACATTAAAAGGGCTCTGGCATTTAGATGTTTTGTTGGCTGAACAAAAGTCACCACATTTGGCATTTTCCTCTCTGTTTTGCAAAGTTCATCCTGCCTATATGAAACATGTGACTGTTGCTGAGGAAAGGTTGGAGGTCACAGTCCACCCTGGTAAGAACTGGAAGATGACAAACCTCTATGTATTTCATTGTGTCATGCTTGTGTGAATACAGCAGAAATTAACCAGCTGAGATACCAGGATGCTGAAGTCACTTAAAAGAATTGTTTTACAACAGTCAAATGGGCCAACTATCTTTTCACATAGTTTTTTTTCATTGCTGCAGGATGAAACTCTTAATCGTAAATCTATATTTTACTTATTGTCAATAAATCCATTGGCATGAACTCATCATCAAATGTCCATCACCTGTTCCATTAGATGCTGGTAGCCACAGTACTCATAACAGCAAGGAGTGGAAAGATGCAAACAACCGTGATGCAAGCAATGACTAATGACCGACCAAAATGAACATTTAGCCCATTCAGCAAGATCAGCTCAAAGATGTGAGATAAACATGTCCATGCAAAAAGTAAAACACTGACAGTTGTGTTCCAAGTCCCAAAAACTACTCACAAGACTTTCTGGACGGCAGCATGGACTCATGTGGATCGAATGTGTGGTCTCCACAGAATGGAGCTCAGCCAGGGGTGCTCTGATGAGTTCTTGTTTTATTTGAAAGGAACTCTCAGCACGTCCCTACCGCAACAGGAAAGGAAACAAGCAGAGTTCTTCTCAGAGAGTCACTGTCACTGTGCTGTGCTTTGACCCTTTCTATCACATCCGACCGCTCAATGACACACTGTCAGAACACAGGGAAAAGACAGCCCTCTGAATGTGTGTGTGTTTCCGGGACTACCGGGCTCAAGCCATGGGGGTTGTGACACAACTCCATACAAAGCATCCATCATGGAAAAGCAAAGTGGCAGCAACTGATGCTGATGACATCCAGAAGGTCAGTCTTCTTACTGCACGGCCCCCGGGGTTCTTCCTCGCCTTGTCGACAGTTCATTCACTCAGCATTGCTGTCATGGAGAGTCCAACAAACATGGCTTCAAGAATTTGAGCTTTGAGGGGGAAATAGGTCCATTTAGCTGGTGTTTATAGTAGCTGTCAAAAGTACAAGAGTCTCTGTACAAAGAAGGAAACAATGGTGACAGGTCATGGCACTGACCTCTCCTTAAAGTGTCAAATCTGTTGCACTTGCTGTGTTGTACTTAGTAGTTATTACAGCCCCATGAGTTTACTGACCAACATCTCACTGCACTTCTTTATTGCAACAAGATGACAACTTCGAAGACTGGAGAGCAACAAAAGCAGGATTTTAAGCTTTTTTAACACTCTTTGTGGCATAGGTAAATGTGATTAAACTGACTTGCAGCTTTGTAAGTTTTCTTCCCAGAGTCTTTTCAGAGCACATGGGACCTACTTGAACCCCATATGTAATTATTGTGCAGAGACACTTGTGGGATGCCAGGGCCTCAACATGTGTTCTGATGCCCTGCTGTCATTTAGGCTACATTTCCCCATTTGTGGTCTGTGTAATTAATTCAATGCATCCTTTTTTCATCTCATTCTTCTTATCGCTGTTATTTTCTGGCTGTCCAAATGTGTGTGAAGGAAGGACAAGCTTCCTGTCAGGATGTGGGGTCCAGCAGGGGGACAGTGGCACGTAGCCAGAAGTCACAACTTTCTGCTGAAGCCAAGTGCATCCGAGTGGAGTGTGTTTGTGCATCCTTGAGTGTGTGTATTGCATGCATTCATGTGTAATTGTCCGCGTCCTGATTGCTCTGACTACTCACTGAGTAGCCAAATACATGCCATTTCATCAACTGTCGGAAATTCTCCACAAACATCAAAGAGATCTCAGATTCATACTGTCATCAGAGTTTTCATTCATCAACTCCGAAACAGCAGAGCCTCAGAGTTAAACCCGAATAGAGCAAATTTACCAGCATCTACCCTCCAGTGGTCTATACGAACAAAGATAATTAGACCACCAAGGAAGAGAAAAATACTCCTGAGCCTGGGCCTCATAGATGCCTCCCTTTTCCTCAATTCAACCAGCTACTTTCATCTCCTGTGCCTCTGCTTCAGCTCACCAAACCCTTCATTCTTTCCTTCTTTCACTTTTATTCATGGTTGCATCCACTTCTTTCCCCTCTCCACCTGTCTAAATATAGAAAATGGAGCACAATCTCCCAAGCTTACACTTTATTGGCCATGAAATGTGACTGTGACAATTCACATCAGGACAGACCAGGGGCTTAAGTGACACAGTGAAATACTGTGAAATCACAGTTCTCCTGAAGCAAGTCAGTGTCAATGGCTGCCGGGTGTATGGGTAATCTTCCACTATCACATGTTGTTGAAAGCAGATTCCAATGATGTTGGCATCATTTGCACAATCACACTTTAATTGGCCCTCTGACAGTGGTTACATCTTTAAGGAATTGGATTGGGCATGTGGGCGTGTGAACTATTTAGTTACCAGGAACCAAACACGTTTCTTCATAATCATACAAATGACTTCACATGTATTACCAACTGTACAGATGTGGATGAGTGTTTTCCATGTATGTTTGCACAAGTAGGTCCAGGTGTTTCCTCACACGCCTTTAAAATTCCCACTCACACACCAGTGCACACACAAACAACCGTCCTTCCCGTGCAGAAAGAGCTTAAGGGATATCCAGAGAAGAGAAGCAGTGTATTATTGTGGCAGCATATTGTTCCTGACAACCAGTGTGTCTCATGACTCACAGTCACCACAGAGACCAAGGACTAGTGATGCAATCAGGAGGGAGAACTTTGAAGCATGGGTAGTGCTGTAGTGATGCACTGATCTCACGACACCATACCAGACTCCTGCGATCGCGCAGATCTCACACGAGACTAACGAACACGAAATTGCATAATATATAAAAAGATCGATCTACGGATATATTGACTCGATATCGGATCTTTAAAATTAAGACTTGATATAAATTGGAAAATCTATTTTTTGAACCCAGCCCTAAGCATGGGTGAACCACGTGACAACTGCTACAGCTGAGTGCTATGGTTAATGTGCCTGAAACTGCTGTTCCCATACAACTGCGCCAGGGACACTTGGGAAACAACTAATTCTGTCAAGGTTTTCACTCATCTCATCTTCTGTTCTATGTATGTACCTCCCCCTTAAATCGTCCAAAAACAATGATGAAAACCACAAAAATCATGCAACAACTCATCATGCATCTGCTCATGAACCTTCACTGCATGTCACTGCTCTTTGTCTTCATCTATTGTCATCTCTCTACCGTCAAAACTGAAACACAGACATCCAATGCCCAATGACACAGATCAACACTGTGGCTTTTGGTGTAGCATCCAGGACCTTAGCACTACATTTTTCACTTGAGAATAATTCAACAGTTTCCAATTTCCATTTTTATGCCAGGACTTGTGGTCCAGCTCTTAACTTGTTGAAAGCACATTGGTGGTGCGTACTTGTGATATCTGACTTGCTTTGTCTCAAAGACATTCTTGCTCTTTTCTCTTCATGGCATGTTGACAGGGGAATCTATAGAGTCTCCATAGCTGATTATCACACGTGTCACTGTCACTTCAGACAGACGGCGAACACACCAAAGGATATAATGACAGGTATTTTAAAGCCACTATAGACAGCAATGCCTCACAGACACAGTAAGAGCAAAGCAGGCAAAGGAAGGATTACACAGCTGATGGCAGATGATAAAGCACAAGAGATTATCTTTTCAACCTTCAGTCTTAGAAGTCTGATCTTCTTCCCTCTGTGAGAAAGATCACTCAGATGTTAATTCAAGAAAAACTCCTGCAGACTAATTGTTAGGAACTACACCTTATCACTGTGCATCAGCGTCAACTCAAATTGGCTTGGCTCACTGGTCTGGGAATTTGTAAAAATGTGAATCCTCATTTCGTGTGACAAGAGCATTTTACTGAAACAAAAGTTGTCCAGGGTCAAACTTAAAAGCAAACTCTTTGCACCTGTTGGGCTCACTCTCTTATCCACAGAGAACCGTAATGAAAACCACTGAAGGATGAGCTCAAATGTGTACAATACAAGAAACCTGTTGCTAGTTGCAGTGTCAACAGAACCAGTTTGCTGAACACTGGCAGCTAAATCGTGTCAACGGTTCAAGGCCTCAGGGTGGTTTGGATGTACTATTTAAAGTCTAACCTGAGGGTTTCCCATGGTTTAAGTACTTATACTTTTTCTGAATGGCCACACCCCAAAATGTAGGGTAAAACCACAACCATCATAGGTTCTTCTTGGCTAGATCTGACTGCCTCCTCTATCCATCCTCTTCATCAAAGTCTGGACTGCATGAAGTGGGAATGATTGTCAAATTTTTCTGTTCTGGACAATTTCAGAATTGGACAAGATGTGGCAAACACTGTTAGATGTTCTGTGAAGCACAAAGCAGCCTTTGCAAGTCAAACTAAAACTCGTGATTTTAAGTGAGCGCATTTTTTTTTCCTTGACCTCATAATCTTTAAAAACACATGAAATCAAGGAAAAAGCTTGATGGGAATGATTTATGATCAATGGTTAAACTTATTTAGAAACTTCAGCACATGGAAATCACGTCTCCAACAGTTTACTTATCCAAACCCAAGATGAACCTTGAAGTGGAAATTGTTTCATATTCTTAAAGATGAAGAAAAAGATGCTTTTCTCCAAGTACCAAATACCAAACATGTCCAACTTCATGTCTTTGGTATAAAGGCATGCAGCTCACCCACGGCACTAATGTCATGTCAGCCTTAAAGACATGCGTTGTCATAACTTAAATTGGCATCACAGGCATGTAATCTGATACTGGATCTATGACAAACGCCACCACCCTCTGGCAGGGAACATTTAGGCGGGAGGAAAGTGCAGGGTCTCATGTTACGTCTCAATTAGCCACCGATTTGTTGGCGAGGTAGGTTAATGTCAGGATCACCCTCAGGGTCCACATTGCAGTGTCACTTTCAATTAGACAAGATCAAACACAGGGAAATAAAGAGAGGAAGAGAGAGAAAAGGAGGGAGGAAAAAGAAAGAAACAGAGATGGGGAGTGACCTCACTGAGGCCTGTTGCTGCAATCTCTGTCTCCTGGGCTACGATTAGGGGAGTATCAGCAGTGAGAAAAATCACTTTGATACATTTTTCAGCTGCGCAAGACGATACCACAGCTATGCACCAAGAAATTCCACGACTCTCCTTCTCTCTCCTCATCCTCCCGGGCTGACAGCACCATCCTCATCCCTCAATACCTCCCCCTGTGGTGCCTTTACAATCTCCTCATCCATTATCGTTGATTATTAGATAGAGAATGACAGGAAGATGAGGGGAAGGGTGGATGGGAAGCAGAACACAACAGTTGGCCTCTGTAGGTTTTCCAATTGATCCTGCTACTGTGACATCAGAGTAGACAGAGCGTTGTCACTGCACAAGAAAAAAGAAAGAGTTCTTCTTTAAAGTTGAGACGGTTTCTTTTCTCTTGGACAAAATGAGGCGATCTGCGTCTTCACATCTTGCTCTAGCTCCACTCCTTTCTTGCCTCCAGCCTCAGTGTGAATCCACCCGTCTCTAATCCTCTTCCTGTACGGCTCACTGAAACCTCAACGCTCATTTGTGCGACTCTTTGTTTGGCATCCAGTAGAGGGTGTCTGCCTCTCCCCCTCCTCTCTCTCATACTCTCCATTCATCCCTCCATCCTCCATTTCCCTCTTTCAACCACTTCCGCTCTCCCTCCATCCCCCGGTCCCTCCACCCATCTGTCCTCTGCTTCACTCATTCCTACCCTCTCTCCTCATCTGTCTTTCATCTCCTTCGTCCTCCATCAGGTCCTCCTCCCCGCTCACACTCTGTCCACTCTCTTGCCTCGCTGAGAGGACAGTGCAGCGTCCTGGCAGCTCTCCACCCTCCCAGCCTGGGCGGAAAAATAAACAAGCGTCCACATGTTCCCAAGGAATTTTAATGACTTCCATAACTCTTGCTTCTTTACCTGCCAAACCCCAGGCAGAGTGAGGGAAGTAGTGGACTCTGGACAAGCCAGTTTAGCAGCATGGATGACAAGCTTTGTGAGCTTGAGCCAAGTAGTATCCTTTGAAGCAGCATTTAAACGGGCTGGACTTTTCTCCAGCAAGAAACAATATAGTCAAATCAATGATCTGAGAGGTTCAACTATAACACATTGCATCTCTCATTATTTTCAAAAAGTTGGACAGAGGACGGCAGCAGCATGGAAAATCAACACTGCAGGCACACACACTGTCATCAATACTGACCAGTGAAAGAGTGGGACCTTAAATAGCATTGCGGTGGCCTGATTTAGCACATAGATGCAAAGTGCCGGTTCAGCCTCACAGCACAGGATAACTGACCCATGATATTATGGCGCCACTTTGGAGCAGGACCAAACTGTGACTATCTGTGTCCTCAACTGAGCTGTGTCACAGCACATCAAGTGGTTTGACATTTGATAGGAGACATTAATTCTCTGATGGCGAACTAGTAGCACTTCTGTGGCTCTGTAGCCTCTCTGTGGTTTGGAGTTTGTGGAGTTATTACGTTTATTTTGATTGAGCAGTTTTCTCTTACACTTCTCTTTAAGAGGGAATACTCAAGGATGGTAAAGGTTCAGTTTGCTTGAAAAACCCAAGTTTGTATGACAACTTGACGTCCGACCACCAAATGTGTTCATTGCGGATTAGAAAGTCCACAGTGAATTCTGTGTCCTGGTGTTGAAATCCAGATGTAGGATAGAATTCATAGAAGTGGTTGTATGTACAATGAAAAAAAAAAAAGCCGTCCCACCTTTGCACAGTCGGCCAATGGAAATGCTGGTTATGGAAAATTACAAACATTGTTGGTCATGCCAGTACAACAGCCTGATCAGGACACACCTTTATGCAGACCAAACATTTTGTGCTTTTGCTATTTCTCATTAAAAACTTTCCACTAGTGAACACTGGAAGGACTTTTTTGTTTATTGTGAAGCAGCGGGAGCTCAGCTCAACGTGATGTGAGTGTCCCCCAACCATTTGGAAAGTGTGCATAGTGGTTCTTGCCCATAGTCGGATGTGGTAGGGTTACGATTATGTGGTATGTATGTGTGTGTGAGAGAGACACCTCCACTCTGAAGTGCCTGAGGACCAGAAGAGGCAGATTGACTGTCAGGTGGGGAAAACTCTTGCTGGGAGAGCGTTTTAACTAGGGCCATGACCCGCGGCTCTCAGGTCGAACTCTGGTGCCCTGACCTGAGAGGAGACGAGGGGTTGATTGAGGTCTCTGTCGAGGGCCAAGACATGGCAATAAATCTGTGGGATTACTCCTGTCAGACTAAATATTGAGATCTATTTAAGAGAGCGAGCAACAAAAGTAGAGCTAATTCATGCATGAAGTAGCTCAGTAAACAGCCAATTAACTTCACACCACAGTAATGAAGTCTCAGAACCACTAAGTTTTAATGTGGAGCTGTACATCATGTTTGCACAGTTTTTCCACTTGGTTAACACAACTTTTTCGTATGTATGTATATCTGTGTTGTATGTGCATTCCTCTCCTGCTTGGCCTTCTCTTCACCTTCATTAGCAGCACATTACAAAATCAGACAACGTGTTTTATTACACATGTCAGCAGAGGGGAAGACCGAGCCCACTCGCAGGGCCGGTGTTTAGATTTCTGATCTCCTCACTTGTGTTTTTCTTTCCCTCTAAACCCAGGACCAGCTGCGGAGGAAATGACAATACGAGTTGAAAACAACAGAGATTAATAACATCTCCTCCCACCTACCCACACTCCCGACTCACTCATTTCTCCCTTCATGTATCTTTGTTCCTGTCCGTGCGGCTTGTTCCAATTCCCACCCCACCTCTCAATCTGCGCTTCTACTCATTTCATCTGCAGGGCTGCGACCCTTAACCCATGAAATTGATACGTCACTCTGTCTCAGACTAAGGAAGCTCACATACTCATGTATTTTGTTTCCTCTCCTCCTTTCCCTCTTTGGACCCCATCCTCTCTCATGCACAAGGAATCTGTGACGTATTTTCTAACTTCAAGCCCACAGTGATTAGTGTGCCTTCGGGTGTGGGCCCACAAAACTCCCCCAAACTTGTGATGTTGGATCATTCTTGCAGACCGCATTAAAGAGTTTCGTCCTTTATGATTTTAATGTTTAAAAGTTTGGATAAAGCGTATTCTTTTCATAAATAAGCCCCTGACAGTTCTTATATTTTTAAAATCAGCTTCCCCTTTAACCAATTTAAATTCATTCCTTCTCCCTGACAAAGGAAGCACAGAGACATGGGACAACCACCGAGTACGGAAATATCAAAATAGCATTGTTTCCAGTAAATCTGATTACAAAGGCCAAGATGAATGACCAACTGGCCATCTCCTAGCTCTAATCCAGTTTACATAAGTCACATAAGAGACAAGAAGAGAGGAAGCAAATTCTTACAGCTGGTTCAAGAATAACAGGAATCACAGAGGATGGGAACCAACATAAACTGAGAGAGGATAGAGGTTGGAACTGAAACTTGGATGTTCTCAGAGAAATTATCCTCTTTTTGAATGATAGCTCTGGATTTGATTCCCTCAGCAGCGACTAGATCCTCTGTTTCTTTTAGCTTCAACTAGACTTTAAACAATAGGAGTTGCCCATTGGATTACTGTGCCTTGAAATATCGTGTAACACAAACAATTTGACGTGTTCAAATTACACAAGAGCACTCCCCCTCTTTTTACCACTACCAAACATCCTGAGAGTAAACTTTCAATTTCTTCCTTCCCATTGTTTGCTGTAACAAAAACCCATAATATAATATAATACACAGTTCAGTCTGAAAATTAAAGTTGGTGTTCAAGTAAGCCATTTACCAATATCCCCACACACTCCATGCAGTATCATATGGAGTGTCTTCAAGCCAAAGACACTGACGTAAATTGCACCTGTTTTCCTGATTTAGGGGAGGGTCTGTTAAAACAGACTGGGGCTGTGGTAAACACAGCCTCTGCTTTAGTAACTAGTTTTGGTTATAGCCTAACATTAAAACCACAGCTGGCTCCAGCACTAAGATCTACAGCTCCACTATGATGCAATTCCCTTGATGGGAGGCGTGGGACGTCAAACTGGAGTCCCTGCTCACTGAGGTCTACTCGCATATCCACTTCTGGATGGGAGAAATCCCATCTTGATTTCATAAATGATTTCCAGGTTTTAGTTAAGAAAGAAGGAGGAGAGAAAGACAGAAATGATAGAAAAAGAAAGGAGAGAGAGAGATTTGAGAGGAAATTGGGAGGCTGTGTGCTCTGCCCCCTCACAACAAGAGTCAATATTTGCCAGGACAGAGAAGCTTCCCACTGAATAATGGACTCATTGGTTTGGGATTTTAATAAACATGGTTCTGTGGGGTTTTGTAGTGTAGTCCATGGATATATTGTACGTTTACACCTGTGTGCTTGTGGTGGTTGTTTGGCATGATTCTTTGTTATGTATTATGTATAATCTAACAAGGCCAAGACAAGTAAAGTAATATCCTCTTTCCTCTATGACCCCCTGCCTCCTTCCCTCCCTCCCCTTTTTTTTCTTTTACAATTCCTCAACCTGCCACACATCACATCACACAGAGCTGCAAATCCCTGCAGACAAATATCACATCTGGAACAAACTGACAATTCATCAAAAACTTTCTCCTTTTCCTCTGAAATAATCACTTTCCCCTCAGAGCTCAAACGGTTACCAC
>OMNW01021755.1:35783-45894 GCA_900303245.1 Selene dorsalis
CATTTTCTCTTCTGGTGTCATGAGGAGGCTCTAATGAATCAGCCTATTGAGCCTGGCAGAACTGTGCACTGCCTTTGACACTGCCAAAGTGTGTGTGTGTGTGTGTGTGTGTGTGTGTGTGTGTGTGTGTGTGTGTGTGTGTGTGTGTGTGTGTGTGTGTGTGTGTTGCAGTCCAATTTTCCCAGCCTCCCAGCACACAAAGCTGTCGTTTGTGGCATCTCAGAACTACAAAAGCCCTACAGGCCAGCAGAGCTGTAAGTGAAATTGTGTGAGTTAGTGTGTCTTTGTATGTGTCTATGTCCTCATGCCATATGTGCCTGTCTGAAACTGTTTGAGCATATGTGTGTTTTTGAGCAAAGAAATCAAGGAGAACAACTGCATGTGTACAGTCTGTTCATGTTTCTTCATATGTATGAGAATGCGTGCATGGTGCAGATGTGGTCAAGCTGTGGCCACAACACCCAGTCACCACGAGCATCATGCGCCAAAATGATTACGAGACACATCATGTGGCCAGAGTCCAACACAACCAGAGCCCAGCACAAACACAACCACAAAACCATGGCACCCAGACAGACAGCCATAAAACTAAAGATATACAACCACTGCAACACGACTAGAGCTCAGAACTCTTTCTTCCATCATGACATAAATATAAACAACAGGGCAACAAATCACATCAAATATGGCAATGAGACACACACGAAATACATAGCTATGCAATCAGGCCTGGACACAACACACACAAACCAAAGCCATGCTTTCAGGACCAATGAGTCACCAATGAGACAGCTGTTATTTATCAGGGAACCTCCCATTCTGTAAGTAAAACAGTTTATAACTACGAATTACTATGTGTCAGATCCCATTTGATTCATATCAATTCACATGACCACCAAAAATCTGCGTGTGTGCAGGTCTGCAGAGAGAGCAGTCAGTCTGAATGTGAACTTGACCTTTTCCATTTCATTCTCAAACCCTGTGTTCTTTCTTGTATTAATTGCACCTAAATTAAAATGGCTAGTTAGTTTAATTCATTTGAACACGTGAACGTTTAAAATCAATAAATTTAACACAACAGACAAGATTAACAAGAATAAATGTGTAATAAACTCAACCTCTGTTATGCTGGAGGGCTGAGCTGAACATCATTACACCATTATCCATGTCAGATGTGTTCAGTCTTTTATGATTTCACCAAACTCTCTCTGCAGAACTGCAGGCCTTTTATTGTTTCCTCCCTCTATGAAATCTCTCCTATTGGCTGGATGCCTTTATGTCTGGGTATCACTGTCCATACCCACCAACAGCTGCTCATCTTTGCAGTAGAACTTTCAATAATTCAAAACTTCCTTTGTCCTGCTGATTTCCACAGTAGTCTCTAAAGTGGAGCCAGCTCATGTGTGTTGACTTGTCTTTTCTGAAGTGAGTGAGTGGGAGGCAAAGACTTGTCTCAACTGAGTTTGTATTTGTATGAGAAATGAATGACTGTTATTGTTGTTGGTTCAAAGAAAAACCAGCCTGTCTGGAACTAAACAGGCTGTAAATAAACTGAGGTATCAGTTTCATCAAGATGTATGCTTCTGCACCTCATCGTCATTTATCAGAGCCTGTACTAACAGGTGAAAATGCATTGATATGTTGGTTTACTCTCTCTGTAACAGCTTATACTGTATTTCAACCCATGGGCATGTGTGGTTTGGACCCAGTGAGATAAGAGCAGCTGTGATGCCATCCAGATGTGTGAGGAGGAGACGGCAGACAGTCAGAGTCAGTGCCAAGTCAAACCAGCGTCTCAGGTCACAGAGCTGATTAACTGCACCATGTATCCAACATAGGAAATCTATCTGTGGCCATGGGGCCTGGAGGGTTGAGAGGCTGTCTTTTCAATGGTGGCACATTTGACCCACACATTTATCTTCTTAACATTTTAAAATCATTCATCACCAAGCCTCTATTTCCATGTTCAAAAAATAAAAAGCTGAACAAGATGAATAAAATCTAATTTTTAATACAGCCATTACTAAGTTATTACTGCTGCCAGACAGAGGCAGACCATAACAAATGGCATTTAGATATAATTTTGCTTCATGAAATAACAAACTAAATTTCCCAAATCTAAATTTATGTCACTGCCTTAATTCTCCAAAAAGTTCATATTCCCTCTGTAAGGACTGAAATATAATGACATTTCAACCTGGTGCATGACATTATGAGGGCGAGACAGTCAGGACGGGGCTGCATGCTGAGCCATTTAACAAAGTCAGAGTACGAGGAGACTTTAAATGAGGGCAGAGGGAGACGCTGACGTCTCTTTACTGTCCTGCTGGGTAAAGGACAGCTTGTCTTACCGAGAGAAATGAAGAATGAAAAAGATGGGGAGAGGAAAACAGGAGGAGAATAGATGACAAACAGTCACAAAGAGAGAAACTGAGAGTGGCATATACTTGAAGCAGAAGGATGGAAAAAACATAGAGAGAGAGAAAAAAGGAAAGAAAAAGACAAAGCAAAGACTTTCAGAAAAAGAAAATGACCAATGGAAAGTTTTGACCTTAGCTTTCCTTCTCCAGTAAATGGTTTAGCAGCCATGACTGTTTTATATCTCTGTTCTATTCCCTTGTATTTTTGGATTGTTCTCAATTTGTCTTTCAGCTCTCCTTGTTGCGCAGACACCCTCCAGTCCCTCAGCAACGCCCGCTCCTCTCTTTTGTTCTTCCCCTGCTTCTGTCTGTTTCATGCTTAGACCTTCACTACTGTATGGGATGCCAGGTGTTTTGCTTTTTCACTTTCAACATTGCTAACTGATATTAGTCACATTAAACAGGTTTACAGGAACAGATAGCTGACTGGAGAGAAACAGAAAGGAAGACTTATTACATATTGAAGCTGTTGTCAGTGTTACTGGGTGGACCACAGCAGCAAAGCCAGTCCTATATATGTACATACTGACTGACTGACTGACTGACTGACTGAGTTTGGTCGTTACTCTGTCATGACACAGTGAGTTGGTGCAAACAGTTTAAATTAAACATTATTCAGGAGTGTGACTTCTCCTATTCTCAGCTGGTATGTCAGGTGTTTGCTGATCTAGAATTTCATATCACCGAGATAATACTGATACCAACAACAACAACAAAAAGAAGAAAAAGTTAAATCTTTTAAATTTTAAATAAACAGCCAATCTCAATCCCAAAGTCTGAGGCATGGGTAGCCCCAGTGTGAACAGTGCAACTTATTTTCAAATGTATCACACAGTGAAGGGAATCTAACAAGTTCACCATACATTGATTAGTGATCCAATCATGTCCTTGGTCTAAATGAAGCCACTCTGACAAACTTACTGTTACCCTCAGCTCTATAGAACATTTAAGTGTTTTTCGCTTCATTTCCATTATTTTGGCCACAGTCTCACTGCTTGGTTTATTTTACCAAACCTGATTAGGGCCAATTTTATTGGGAACATTTCACTGCCTTGCTGCTGAACAGACTAAAGAGTTGGTTGGTTGTAGTTGTTTCCTAACATACTAAACTTTGAAAAAGGATACTAATAGGTAAATGGTCCATGCACAAAAAAAAAAAAAATCAATTACTGCAGCTGTAAAGCGCAAGAGGAATTTGACCTCAGGAACAAATGAAAAAGTCAACATGCAAGACCTAATTCAGCCCAATTTTGTGTATTACTCTCACTATCAGTGCAGGATAAACTAAATCACGGAAAGCACTATGAAACTTATTAAGGGATTACATCAACAGCTGTTAATCCACTTTCTATTGTGGTGTAATTTATAAATGGAGCATTAGGAGCTTAGCCAGATGGCTTAGCTGTCGTTTTGCACTCTAAACGGCAAACATGTCCAAATCTCAAAGCTGTCAGCTCCAGTGGGAATCCTGAGGACAGACTCCATGTTGACATTGACTCATCACACCTGAGTCAACTTGTTGAGAATTGGGTGTTTGTTTCAGTTGAGGTTAGAATAAATTGCAAAATCCAAATGCAACCATCAAGGTAATAACTGTTACAAACATAAACAACTACAGTCCAACACAAGAATAGGTCAAGAGTCAAGACAGATGTTTAGTGCATGACTATATGTAGGTGTAAGTGCCCCTGTATTAGATACCTCGTTCTCTATTCTCTAAAAAAATGTATCTATGCATCCATCTCACCATTCAACATACTGATCTAAATAGACCAGATATAGGAGAGCAGCAAAGAGTGCACAGAAAAAAGGAGTGCAGCATTTATCACGGAGTGGAAATGAAGCATGGCAGCAGTCGCCTGTGCAGCTCTTACATTCTCAAATCCTGAAGGCCAACAGTGATATAAACAGGTGTTTTTCCACTGTGAGTGACTTTCTGTCGAGCTGAACAGGCTACAGTGCAGGTGAAAAGACTTGAAAGTTGTAGGTAAGAAAGAGTGAGAAACAACAAGCTGAAGGTTTTTGAAGAAAGGGACCTCACAGCAGACACCGGGATGTGTTGTTGTGTTGATGCACTTCACATCATTTGTCTTCAATTTTTCTGTATCCTATAAAGTATGTTTATAATAATAATCATGCTTATATACCGACTGTCATATGGCAATTATCTGGTTAGTTTTCCTGATTTATATATTATATATTTGGAGAGAGAGAGTCCTGTCACTCTTTCCTTTGCAGGATAGCTTCCAGCACAGTAAAAAGTCTGGCCAGAAGCAGTTTGCAAGCTTACCACTGACCAAAGCTGTGTCATTTATTCAAGGCTTTCCAAAAAGTGCTCACTATTACACTCCATGTACCTCTGAGTCCTTGACAAAAAGGGCGGAGGCGTTTGGTTGACAGACAAAAACTTTCCACTTCAGTCAACACTACATTTCAGGATTTTTTCCCCTCTCACTTTATTTCCCCTCAACTATGAGTGTTACGGCATAAAATAATACTCCAAACAGTGTTGTGCTATTGATGGGATCAACAGGTGCTTTTAAAGCTGGAGCCGTAGCTGAAATTGTGTGTGTTGATGTAGAAAGTCTTACCTCACGAGGGACTGCTTGACTTAACAACGTCTCGCCAACTAGGACAAAAACAGACACAAACACATTATTACTTTCAGCATCCAAGTCGTCTAAGGCTGCTGCAGCTAACCAGTGAAACTCAGAGCTGTGTTATGTGTCTGAGGTGAACAAATCAGTCACAGTCAGAAGCAGACATACATTTGCTTTAAATATTATTTACTCATTTTTGAAGTCTGTAATACCAGGGTATGACAACCCAAATTAGACAGGAATGAGCGAGGTAAAACCTGAAATGAAAGAAGACGGCTGCCACAATAAAGTCGAGTGCATATCTTCAAGAATGAAGCCATTTCATTATCCTTGAAAACTTTGAGTCCTCTGTAATTCAACATATTTAATATACTGAAAAAAAAATCTAACACAACTGGTAAACTGTGGTCATCTAGTTGATTAGTTGTCATGGTAACAATTATAAAAACCTTATGCAAGTACACTCTGTGTACTATGTCACCTTCGTCATGATGTCAACAGCTTGAGCTGCTAACACAGATGACCTGTGGGGTTGTTTGTTACAGGACACTCACCTGTTCTATCAACTGCCTGACATGGAATTATGCTGTTTTTACATCCTATGCCTGAAGTGCCTTTTTATGCACACAATCCGAATTACAAACCAGCAGTTATTTTGAGATACAGCAGTCCAGACTCCCTTACAAAGGAAATGTCAGATGCCCTTCTACCTTTGTTATGAACCATTTTCAGTACCAAATACAAGGGAAATGGACACACTGCTTGAGTGCATTTATTTATATTATCATGTCCCTAGACATCTCTCATGACTCTCTGAGCTTCTGCCTGTCCGTGCTTGATCACAGCAATCAGCAGTTCCTCCAGTCTGTACTGGTGGCTGCACAGAGCAGCAGGCGGTCTGCCCTTGATAGTCATCTATGTCATCTGCGCAAACACCAACTGTGTCAACACCAGGGACCACAGCTCACTGTAGGAGAACACGAGTGCTATTGATAGCATCTGAGATATGTTATTGCTGAGGGTGCTACACCAGCATTCCATTATAATGATAATTGGCTACTGGGAATTTTGGGATTGGCCCAAAATAACACGTCAAAATATTCCAAATTTACGTCTGAAAGAATCATGGAACAATGTGTTAAGAGAATGACCTGCACAACCATGAACATTAGGCGTTGGTTCATCACAGTCAGAATGGCTGTTGAGCAACCGCATCAGAAATCAAAACGGCCACACTGGAAGGTGATATCACTTACATGTGGGGATACAGTCTCTCCTGGAAGTTGTACATAGTGTTGCACTCGATTGTTCACATAAAAATTGACAGACAAGGTTGTGTAACAAAGAGAGTGAGAGAAAGAAGTCCAAACAAGCAGCTCTGGCTCCTTTAAGGTCATCAACTTCATCTTTAAGATCAAAAACCGGTTTCTTGCATGAGTTTGTTCAGTCAAAATTATGCAACTGCCTCTATAATGAGTGACAGCTTTCAGCGTTCCACATCTGGGAGTTGTGCGAGAGGTTGTAGAGCACCTGAGATGTGAAAAGCTCTAGATGGCACTGCAGTTGTGGAAACACACGTCTGTCCAGGTTGGCTGAATAAAAAGAAATTGAAACCACCTGCTGAATCTGGCAGGAATGTTGTGTTACTGGAGACGGAGAAATGAATTTTCCTTTCGTCCACAGGTGTGTCTGCAGTCTGCAGCCTTTAACAGCTCAGACCTATCTGGCCCATACAGTAAGAGGCCAAGAGATCACTCAGCTCATAGGTGAGTGCCTGACAGAGAAGTCCAGTGATGAAATCTAGCATCAACACAAAGGTAGACTGAAGATCAGCTTGGACATCTATGCACCCACACACAGTTCCTGGTTTCCTGTAACCAGATGCAGAATGTGCCTTAATCAGGTTGAGATAGAAAAGCATGAGCAGGAAACCACAAACACTAAAATTTTAAGTAGGCAGAGAGAGAAGTGTTGAATAATACTTAGAAATGAAGTTAAAAGTTAGTCTGAATCTATAGGAGGTTATGTCTTTCTTATCTCACTATCAGTTTGAAACAAAGAGGCAAAGTGCTGCATTTTAGTTTAGATAAATATCCCGAACTAACAAAAGGTAGAACTGTGCCATTTGGATAACAGCATCTTGTTGATGACGCAGCACTGCATAACGGTTACATCAGTGTATTCCTTCACAGAGGCAAGAGCCCTCACCAGCTTTCCACCCATCAGCTCTGAAAAAACCTTTCGATGTGGCTAAACAAAAAGGCTCTGGTGCCACAGACCCAGTCTGGGCCTTGACAGGAACAAGTGAATCAACGACTGAACACATCAGTCAGTCTCATGCATCAAATCACTTCATAACTCCATGTTTGGTTCATGGAACCTTAATGATGACTCAACAAGTACTTTATCTCATGAGTACCCAGTACTGTATGCACTGGGGAGAAAAAGTACATACATTAGGGCTATATGATATACAAAATACATCATATTGCTATTTTATGGGCAGATATTATGATTGCGATATGATTATTATATGATTTCAGTTGGAGCAGTCATTTTTGCTTTTCATTTTCACTTAATATAAACATGTTGATTTGTTGGCACATCTGTTGCAGTATAACATGGTGCTAACAATGCACAACAATGACAAAATTTGCACATTTTGTCATTATCAAAAGAAAAAGGATGTGTCAGGATATTGCCATTAGTCGACTAATCGTTACAGATAATGATATAGACAGTCTGAAGTATAACTGTAACATCTGTTGAACTTGTAACAGCCTTGTATCGCGGGGACCTGTTGTGTAAATAAAAAAAACTGACAGTGAGTGTCACGACTTCCTGTATCTGGCCCTTCAAATTAAAAGCCCTTTAGCCTTTCATACACAGTTCAGTCATATAGATTTTGAATTAATTTTGACAAGACAAGGCTCCAAATGTTTATTTGGTTTTTTTATCTGCGACCAATGAAATTTAGGTTGACTAATGACTTCTTGGTCAACTAAAGCTTGGTCGACTATTTGAGGGCAGTCCTAGTGATTTTCATTACATTGTAATTAATTGTGCAGGATATGGCCCATGGAATAGAATCAAATTGTAGTCTATCAAATTGGTATATGAGGTGAATTTATAGTCATCTCGGGAAGTTAAAGCAGTTTGAAGCTCTGTAGTCGTCCACACATCTTGTGATCAACCCGCCACTTTAAAGTTACATTGATGCCTCACATTCCACCCAATAAGCAATCAGAGCTACAGCAAGGATCATGTCATTACGACTAACTCAAACATTAGTCTTATGACCAAGCTTACTGTCCGCAGTAATAATACCTTGAAGCAGAGAAAGTGGAACAATCAGAATGAATTGAGCTTCACATCATTCACTGAGTCGTGCACCGCACTTGACACTAATCATTTCTTTTCTTTGAGCAAGGTGCAGAGAGACAAGAAAAACCAGCACAGTTACATAAGGCCCATCTCTACTGATGGCTGCAATGGCCTCAAATGACTGTTTCAGCCACACAGTATGACCCCAACTGGCAAATCCAGAAAGATGTAAATGTTATTTTCGAAATAATACCACTACCAGAGTAGTGAGGTGGACAGACAACAGCAACTGGTCCTCAACATTTGTCTTGAGATATTACCTAAGCTCTATCAGACATCACTTTATTGTTAAACATACAAGTTCAAGGAAGTGATAAGACTTGACTTTGGTTGCTCCACCACTGTTATACAACAACCCCCCAACATCTCATGAGTCTGATTCTGTCAGAGAAGTTTGGAGAGATGGTGTAAGTGCTGTAATGTCGAGTCTGTTTAGCTCTTTTCACTCTCTGATGGCGTGGCGGCTGGAGATTCACTTAATTCGGAGGTATGAAGGGGATCTTAGATGATCCTTTCAATGCAGCTGAGCTGATTTGTCTATCTTGTGACTTTGAAATTGAATGAGGATAAGTGAGTGAGATGAGACGCTTGAGACGCAGCGGAAGGCAAATATAAGGAGGTAAAGCTAACTGAGCCGAGGTCAAACCATGAGCTCTACTAGAAGCTGTTTAGCTTTCTGTTTCAGCCTAAGAGCAGATGGCAGATAAGACAGTCTGTCAGGACTGCGTTCGATCAGCTGGAAACATCAGCAGATGACATTTTGCTAAATGTTGCTCGGGTGTGAAAATCAACCCAATTATCCAAATATTCTAACATGGACGTAGCAGCATCCCATCATGACAGCTTAAGATAATATCTGCACACAGGGTGATACAAGCCTGCTTTTAATTTTTACCACATACAGTGAAGTGTAGTTACAGTATGTTAAAGGCAAAGTGAACTGAAGTGCACTCAATTCATCTGTTCTACAATTCAATCAGTTCAAATTTGATCAGAAAATATGTTAAATTTGCTTAACATTCCCTCTTGATGATCCTATATTGAGTTAAGGGATGAAAGCTGATACTTTTAATACTAAAAATTGAGTGGGATGTTCCCTGGCAGAGGAGCAGCTGGCAACAAAAAGCTGAATTTCTACCTGGTAGCAGCAGTTTTTCAGATGGTGTGACTCTGTCTGTGCCGCAGTCCACTGTACAGTAAAAGCCCTCTAATCTTACTACTGTTGACTCTGCTTTATTGTGTGTGTGTGTGTGTGTGTGTGTGTGTGTGTGTGTGTGTGTGTGTGTGTGTGTGTGTGTGTGTGTTTCTACTATATCTTTCTCACTAAGGCGTCAAAGAAGTGTTTCAGCAAAGAATCCAATTAGGAGGTTTAGTCTATTGCCTTTAAAAAAAAAAAAAAGGTTCTTTAAAGCACATTGCTTCTTTTTGTCATGTGGGGAACCACAAGGGAAAGGCCCATGACCTATTTTGGGTCTCGACCTGAAGTGGTAAAAAAAAATCCACAGTTGTGTGTGTGTGTGTGTGTGTGAGCGAGCGAGCATGTGATGGAAATTCAGGCTGTTACTGTTCCTTCTTTCCTGTAGGGCTCTCAGGACAGCAGAAAGCACCACAGAGATACTGAGAAATAGAGCAGAACCGGCAAAATTAGATCTTTCTCCAGGCTCCACCATAACTGGCTCTTTCCTTGAGAGTATGGGCGCACACATA
>OMNW01021763.1:11122-68195 GCA_900303245.1 Selene dorsalis
CTACTTTTTTTTTTTTGGCAGGTTTGTGCAAGAGACGTTAATAACGCCCTTGCATTAGAGCAATCCAAACCTGCCAGCCTCACCCTGCCAGAAATTGGCAGTGATGAAATGATGACAAAACAAACAGGCAAAATGAAGGTCAGTCTGTCTGTCTAAAATGTATACACAGTGTATTTCTATTACATTCATTTGATTACCAATAACACTGCAATAATTATTACCCGTGGCGGTGGAACTGGGCTGAAGCAAAGAATTAAAAAATCTACTTACTAATACGAGTTGTTCCCCACTGCATATGAAATATCAGTATGTAGGTGGTGGTGAAGACGTTGCCATTCACTTCCCCTCCTTGGCGGTCAAAGCTGTGTCCCGACTGCAGCTAAAGAAGTCAAACAAGCTCTCCTCGGCCTCCAGCCTGCATCCACAGCAGGGCAGAGGTGAATTACAGAAGCTGACCAAGACTCCTGCAGGTGAGAGGACAGTTACAACTGGCATATAGCACACAGAGGAAATGGGGACATTATCTCAGTCAGTAGCATCTCTGGTATGAGGGGTGGACATTAAATAACATTAGTAACCAATATAAAGTAGTGTTTTGCACTTATAGAACATTTAAGATGAAACATTTATTGTATTTAACTTTTTGCAAGGTATTTTCTAAAAGCTACACTGTATTATTTTTTCTTATGATGTAATCATGGCTCAAGGTTTTCATTTCTGTGCACTAAAAAACAATGGTACATTTTACTGACCAACCTTTCCTTCATTTTTGTCCAGTTGCCAAACAAGGCTGTGGCAATATGGGAGGCAGTCAGCTGAAACGAGACAGACCAATGCCTGCACGTCTGCTCCCGATTGAAATGACCCGGTCTGGCTCCAGCAGCACCCTCAGGCACCCCACAGAGCTGAACACTACCAGTAAACTGCCTGACATCAAGCCCACTCCAGCTATGTGCTCCAGGCCAGAGAGCGGGAACGTAAACAAACGGCCACGTATCCTGCCACCAATCTCCAGAAGGACAGAGGAGCTTGACAAGAATTGTTAGTTGCCCCTGATTGCAAACATGCAGCAGACTGAAAGTCTCACAATGGACAAAGCCAAAAAACAAAGGAAATTAATTTTTAGGTAATCAATATTGACTTGTGCTGTGACAAAGTTACAAATGAACTTACTAACTAAACTATAAGATAATCAGAGCATCACCTTTTTACTTTGTCACATCATTGAACACGACTGACTTGATACAGTTAAAAGCAAGAGATAGAAGATGATGATTAAGTTTCAGTTTGAGTTAATTAAGTTTTTGTTGCTACTTTTGTTTGTCACATTAACTGAATAAAGTTTGTATCATGAAATATGCAAAATTGTCTACATCATGGTATTCATGTATTCATGTACAAAACATAAAAACATACACATGTGTGAGTACTATCATTTAGAACTGATGGAGTAACTTAACATCAATTTGTTGATTCAGAAAATGGCCAAAAACATACAATTGCAACCAAATGACAAAGGACCTCTAGTGGCTGAAGTATTCATGGCAGTGTAACACTCAGTGTTGGCCTCAATATTACCACACAATCCCTCCAAACCTTAACCAATCTCTGAGTGGTCATTATAACCCAAACCATCAGCAAGTTGTTTTTATGCACAAACCTCAACTTCAGCAGGTTGGTATAACAACTGTGTCTGAGTCAAGAAGAAGGTCCAAGCCAAATATTAGTAACTATGAGGAGGGTTTAAAGGTAGATGTACATTTTAACTGATGCACCAACTATTGCAGAATGAACAGACCAGTTTCTTGATAACCTACCAGAAAATGACTTTGGTAGAAGTTAAAGCCACTTTTAATAATATTTCTTGAGTAAAAGTTTTAAAGTTTTTACAGTACCTCATATTTACTGTACTTAAGATTTATAAGTACATTTCCAACATTAAATGTATTGGAAGTGGGAGTGAAAGTAAAAAAAAAAAAAAAAGTGAACAGTTATCATTTTGAGTATTAACTTCATTGTGGCTTCTTCTAGTTAAGCATAACACTCAGGGTTCGTACACTCTCTCAAATACCATTCAAAGACTTTACCAGGACTTTCCAGACACAGTTCCCTCAAACTCAAGGACCAGACACTGCTTTTACATACTTTCGGGGGAAAGAGACCCTTCGCCCCGTAGGAGGAGAGGAATCTTCAGCCGTTGCCTCCATAGACATATTTGGTTGCTTCCGTAGATCCATGCTCCATGATGGCCCTCAGTCATCGTTACTATAACAACACGACCTTTTTCTTCTTCTCCTGGCGCCAGCAACCGACCGGAAGTACGCCACCACATCTATTTGCAATTTAGGAGTGCATAGACTGTATATAAAAAAAAATGCTTATAACGTTTACGCGGAGTAAAAGTGGAAGTCGCCAAAAAATATAAATAACGAAATAAAGTAGAGAGAGGTTATGAAGTTACAAATGTAGCTCCATAAGAAGGCAGCTCTGTTCTCTGACCCCAGCCTCATTCAGAGGAGGAGCCTGGATGTGCTGCTCCCTCCTCGTCTCTTTTCTCACAGAGAAACATCTGCCCGTGCTCCGTCAGTTTTTAAACACAGTTACAACTGTGGAGACATGGAGGACAAGACCACGCGAAAAAGAGTATTGAGAAGGCCTAATGCTTTGTTGTGGACTGCAACATCGTTTGTGATTACATACGCTGTAAGTATTTCACTCATTTCCAGATTTACCTAATGAAAATGTTGCGAAGAAGCAGCTACAGAAATGTTTACAGCTGTGTAATAAAGCTAATATTACCCCCTAGGTGTGGTGTATAGTCCTGTCCATCATAACAGCGACAGGACACCTTGTGAACAACCAGAGCTTTGAATGTGGGGCGAGTCCTGAGGTGAAACTACACTATACACTTCATTTCTCACTATTGTTCTTTGAAATTAACAAAATGAATTGAATGCATTTTTTGCAGCTAGAATCGCTGTGTGTTGATTTAAAAAGACAACATGGACAACCAGATGTGATGCCAGCTGCACACTCCTCCTCTGCAGCATGTCATCATTAGGGTGCACTGTCTCAGCCATAATTTCATTCTTGTGATTTCCTAATCAATACCATTTTGTCACTGATGGCTGTTCTCTGAAAAAATTAAATCTAAGTCAAGCTGACCCTAAATTCAACTTTCTCACAACTCTGACCCGGACGACCAAGAGCCTTCACAGACCACTGGTGACTTGTGTGTTGTGTGTGACACCTTTTGAGAACATTAATATGTAAAAAGCTTCAAAATGTAGCAGACAGCCTGTCTGACTGGCTGTCTAATGTTTTTTTCATGCTATATTTTATATTTCTAATTTTGAACTAGAAAGATTGTGTGAGGAAGCAAATAAGTGTTTCTAAATGTGTGGAGCTCCTGATTTGTTTTAAAAGAAGTAAGTGACAAAATGTGTAACCAGAGAAATGGTGCGTGAGGATGGGTGCCCTGCTTCAAATGTTGGGATCAGGAAGAAACATGACAGCTGTGAACAAGAGAGAGAGACTTCATACCAGATTAACAGTTTTCAGAAGGGACATCACTATCTGAGAATCCGATTTTGACTGAAGCTTTTGGTACTGACTTAGATTTAACTCCAGTGTTGTGCTCTGTCCGTGTTGATCTGATTTGGTTCTTTCAGCTTGAAGCCATAGTGCCGCGGCGGGCCTCGCTGGTGTATTCATCCTCAAGCTTCAGTCTGATAATCTGTTTCCTGCTACTGGTTGCAATTTGGATAAAGCAATCAGGATGGTATATAACGCTGGTACGTATTGGTGTTTGACATGTTCGTCATAACAAAACAACAACAACAGCATAATTCTTAAATCTCTCTTTTGTTGTTCCTCCATAGTCGATGTGTGGGAACTCTCTCCTGTTTGTGTACATGACTGTAAATTTTGCAGGTGCCTGGCAGGCTGAGAATGAGGTGGGTAATACCAAACTTGGTTGTATGATTGAAAGCTCCAGACATGAACTAATTACATTTTTTCATACTTATAGTTACTTTAAAGTTTGACATTTTGGGAAATTAGCTTATTTTCTTGTCGCATGATGATGACTGAGCAACTCCATTAACAGGGGAAAGACTATGAAATGTGTCTGAAAACAGCTCCGTTATTGTATCTTGTGTCAAGATTAAAAATGACAGGAATTAAAAATAAAGCTGTCATTCAGTTCCTCCATTTTCTTCCATAGGGATTAGTGGCGTTGGAGAAGCGCTACATGTCACTGAGACCTTTGAGGCATACACCTAGAGACACACAACTGCAACTGAACGTCAGAAACTGTAATGGCCTAGACAATGTATACCGCTGGCAGACTGAGGTAAGGAACAATGTTAAAGGATGTCAAATTACTGTAAGGAATTGTACTGATGTTACTTATTGTCCGCCAATGTGTGTGTGTGTTTGGTCCAGTTTAAGTGTTGCGGACTCCAAACCTACACAGACTGGTGGCTTATCATCCCTGACTCTTGCTTATGTGAAGCAGTGGACGACAGCTCTGAATGTGTGAGTCATTCACCTCTCAAACTAAAACAATCTCATTTAAACTGACAGGGCTATAAAATAACTGTAGTATAGTAGTTGAAATTTCACCACACAGTAATATTGTATATTTTACAGTGTTTGCAACAGACACATAATATTCATCTTTTCTTCTTCTCTAGGTTCAATATAGAAACAGGAGCGTTTATTCTAAGGTAAGATTATAGCTGGGAGCACTACACACAAACACAAACCAAACTCAGAACATTTTTGGTTTTGGTTCAGAATTTCTAATGTCATAATTTTTTAAATATCCCTATTTTTGTTGATTGGTTTGTTATTTGCAATGTTTTTATGACTGGGCTCTGGTGGTCAGTTCACGCATACAAACAGATCTTGATCAACAAATCTTTAAACTGAACTAACTACATTACATGACCATTGGGTGAGTTTGTAGAAGATGAGCAGAAACACAGAAGAATTTAGCTGTTTACCTTATCAGAAGTGCTTGTATATGCTAGTTGTGACTACTTCCCTGAAGGCAGTCTGGATCAGCACCGAGTGTCATGGTGGTATAAGTGGCAATGTGTCCACTTAGCTGTTAAAAAAAAAAAAAATGTAGGGAAAAGTCTTTAACCTCAAGTGAACAAATACATTTGAAACAGTTAAGTCATTTGTAATTCACACATCCAGTCATAAGACCATTTGACGAAGAAGCCATCCTCACTATTCAGCTAACATCAGCGGCTTCTGGTGTGTTAGCTTTTACACAAACGACTTTAAGCCAACAATCTCCTATGAAATCAATGGATGCCAATCAAAGTTCAATCAGGTATCTAGTTCTTCTTATCCTTGGATTTAGGACGAGAGGCTGCGAGGTTAAGAAATATACCATCAGCATCATAAGACAGTGTCCAAGTTCCCATCAATCAAATATGCTCAAACCACATCGATAAAGTCTTGACCATTCACTAGGTACATGTATGTGTGTGCGTATATTTGTGTGTGTAGCCTTGTCTCCCTACAGTCCTATACCTCAAAGCGAAAGGCAGCCACACATTTTGGGCCATCATGATAACTTGGGTAAGAATTACAACATTATAATTTGGCAGATCTTTCACTCAGTTGAGTATTTATACATATTCCCAGGCTTATTACCACACAGTGATAGACGGACATCTTTTATCTCTCTTGTGTATCATTTCTGATGTGTTAAGCTCAGCATCGTCAGTGCACCAATTTTTCTCCTCGCGCTGTGGCTTCTGTGTGGGATTTCGATGTTAAGTTATTGGGTAAGTTCCATGACATGATGATGATGAAATTTAAAAGAAACAACGCAAATGGTCAAATATGAATATGCATACAAGGAACCATCTAACACAAAGCTACATGTTTTCCTTGTGTTCTCAGTTTTGTTGTGAGCCGTGCTGGTACAAGCGGAAGGAGTGGACACGCAGACTGTGTGGAGGAGAGAAAATGGTTCCAGTGGTGTTCCTCAGAAAGGACAATTGTGACCAAACAGACGAGGACAGCGGCAAAGACGGGGAAGTGAAGGAAAGTGAAAGTGATGAGGTCGTAGCCATAGGCACAGAGGACGGAACGAATGCAGAGCGAGAGGGACGAGATTTGGAAGAAGAGAATTTGATCGACGACAACCCAATGACAATGATTCCTGTGTCGCTGCTGAAGAGGCTGCGTGAAGAACTGGACCCTCCCCCTGTCCAACGTGAGGTTCGATGTTTGTGTTTGTTGGGTCGTACAACTTGGCACTTCTACACAGTTATGATAGAGAAGGATTCACCACTGCTACCCGCTGATGCTGTGTTGGCTGATGCAAAAGAACCATCCAAAAACTGTGTTTTGGTAGATGGACCCCATGTTTTCGGAGTTGCAGATATTATTTGGCCAACTGAGAATCAATCACTATCATCGTAAGGATTGGGCATTCTTTGAATTTTAACGAATCCAATGCCGTTTCTGGTTCTGGTTCTGATTCCGTGTTTCGGTTCTGGTTCCCAACAGTTCTCGATTCTGATTCTTTTAAGAGGCAGGATCAAAAAAGTTTGCATGGTCTAAATAAGGGAGCTAACCTGAGTTCTTTTTGGATGTAACAGTATCACCTATTTTAAATGAATAGGTAAATGAATACCTACCCTCGGCCTGGACACCAGTGTATGTACCTGCATTACTATTTAGAATAATCAAGCACACCTCATTAAAACTAGCCTAACACAGCATCGCAGACTTCTTCTTCCTTGTTTTACCAGCGGTCTGCAGACAGCAAACCAACAAAGACGAAGCATGAATGAAAATTGTTTAAGAACCGTTTAGGGGAATTGAAATTAAAACTTATTTGCGATTCTGATGGAATCAAAATGTTAGAACAGGTTCCATTTTTGTTCTCGATGCCCAACCCTAATCATCGTAGTGCTGGACTGTGCTGATGCTGTTTATACAACGCTTTGCTGCATTTCACTTTTCACCCACTGTGAAATATCAAATCCCAAGAATTGTTTTGTGGATAACTTGCAGCACATATATTTAGTGGCCCTAAATGCTAAGATCTTAAGTACACGTTAACTCTGGATCATCTGAAAATTTGTTGTTTGTATTTCACACAGATTTCTCACTTGCACCTGTGACCCATAATTTTTATGTGCCAAAAAACTTTTTTAAAGTATATCAATTATTGTAACCAAAACACATATTCAACAGCACACTGTGAGTACTGGGTGATTGTGATTATGTTTGAGTATTTGTGATCCACAGTATTTAAATAATAAATATATAATATATGCTGTACTGAAATATTTAATCAATTATTGGTTTGACTTTCAAGTTCCCCAGAGGATGTCTGTTACAATACAATCCACAGTGAAATGTTTCCATTTGGACCACAGTGGTGGACTGACTGTCAGATTTTACAATACCTAAGAATATTAGAGTCATGTTGGCATCCTGCTCAGTATGTTGGACAAATAGACCATAAAAGTAATGAGGAAATCACGCCTTTCCTGCTTCACTGTCTCACAGAGTATGCTTCTAGTCATGGTGTGGGAGTTATTGTCAGCTAAATGAAATTATGAACATTTCCTTGTGACAGGAAACACTGGCGTGTTTAGAAGTCGTTGCCCAGCAATTGCCTTCTGGTTTCTCGTCATTTCACTTGAGAGTTTATGTAAGCAGAGCAGGGACCTCTGGTTGGCTGCAGTTAATACAAACAGCATTAAATCATCTAGTGTGTGTTTGTGAGAGAGAGAGAGTGTAGTGGTTAGTTCATCAATCAATTTCATGACTGTGTTTATAATGTGCGGGATTTTTTCTTTGTAATTTAAAAAATTATCACATGACAAAATGTACATTTCATGTATCTTTTAATGGATTTCACAAAACTTCTACATGTTTGAGGAAAAATGTACCTCAGTAATATTCAAAGTGAAACCTATTTAAAGAAAATTGGAAAACTTTGGAACATAAATGTAAACAGTCATTTAAATAAATAAAACCCAAGTTCAACTCATATTGATAACAAAATTTAAATAGGAAAAACTAAAATAATTCATCTTCAACCTCCCAACACTTGGATCCCAATTGTTACAAAAACAAGTGCAAACCCAGGAGATTATACAGTAAAGACCAAAAAGCAAATGTAGGTTGTAGTTGTAGGCCTTGTGTGTATTTCATTTTGCTTGTACTTTGATTCACTCACTTAAAGTTCAAGTACAAAATAATTTAGTATTAAAAAAAAAAAACACATTTTCTGTGACTTTCACCAGGTCAAAATCAGATATTCTAGTTTTTTCCCTCAAGCCCTGAGCATCCTCGTTTTAGTAGCATGGCTCTAATGTTAGTAATCACATAGACACTCTAACTGAGGGACACAAACGCACACATGGGCACTACATCACAGACAAATAGGTCTTGTCCATCTGAAGAATCTAAAAGTATCTGAAAAATCTACAGAGGCAAATGGAAATTCCAGTGAGCCTGGACAGGCTTTCTTCTGTTGTCTGTAAACAACTGCACACCACAGCAGCAAGTATCAGTTTCTGCGTTAATGTCCTTGTTGTTTTTCCTCTGACTCTGTCTGTGCCCACCAGCTCCTGCAGTGTCGTTAATGGTGAACATGACTGTTTCATGACTCTGTTAGACAGAAAAATTTTAATTGTAAACCTAACTGATAAACTTTATGACTGACAGTAACACATTCAAAATGGGAACATATAGTAGTTAATTTGTATTTCTTGGATACACACACCTTTTGCTCTCTGCTGCCCCCTACTGTCAGTACAGTACTAACCACATAAAGGCCTGTTCAGTCCTGGTACACTATATGTCTGAGGTGATCTGAGGTGATTGTTTCACTTTGTTTCTTAAAGAATCTGAGGTGGGACATTGAATCAGGGTCATCTAGTGGGGAAAGTTACAAGTGGGGAAAGTTACAATTTCTTCTCTCTAAGTGTAGCAGAAAGGGTGGTCCTCACTCCATTTGCACCCTTACCTGGAGCTCACTATGATGCCCATACAGGAATGTGTGTGTGTGTTTGTTTGTGTGTGTGTGTGTGTGGTGCTGAATGAAGGTAAACAAAAGACAAGGCAAACTTTAATTATGCTAAACTAATAGTGTTGAAGTAATAATAGAAACATATTTACAGTAAAAAGAGCTTTAGGTTGGGTTTTTTTTTCAATTTCAAAAGGCCACAGAGATGCTAAATGCTAATGCTAAATGATGGAAAATCTCAGTGAGGCATTGTGACTACTTACCTACGACATCAGCTGTATCATCAGCCAGGGGGTCAGAGTTCATCCCGTACTTGTTGCCAAATATCTGCACCAACTGGTCAAAGTATTTGCACTCCTGCTTCTCTCCTCTGGAAATATGAGACAAAGTTTTAGAACTTGTCAGACGAAGGGAGAAAATTATGTTATATATGTATCTATATGTTACACATATGTTGTTATACAATCAGCTACTGCTAGGAGGTTAAAAACTTGTTTGGATGAAACAGTTTTAAAAATGTAGGTGTTTAGACATTCACCATCATCCCCCCTGGACACCCAGCACCTGCACTTACTTTCTGCCCTCTAGGAAGTGTCTGAAATTGGCCCTGAGCCTTTTTATCCTGGTCTGACACTGTCCAGGTGTACGCAGGTAGCCCTGGCTGGCCATGACCTGAGAGATCTGGATGAAGACATGTTTGTTTTTGGTGCTGCCCTTCAAGTTGTTCTGGATCTCCTCACTCCCCCAAATGTCCAGGAGGGCCTCGGTCTCCCCATCGCTCCAGGCCAGCTTCACACTGTCACCCACCCACTGGTTATTTGAGGCACCTAAGAGAATAGAGTTCACACATTAAGACATATGGCATAATTAAAATAATGAGGAGTTAGAAAAAGCCACACACAGGTATATACACAGCACCCAACGGGAAAACTGCTTCACCTTTCTTTTGGCTCAGTTCAGGTGCACATTCTTCTGACTCATCTGGGACTGATGTGTCAGTGACCGGGTTTTCTACCTTCAACTCCTTCCTGAAGATTCCCTCCATCTCAGTGAAGAACTTAAATTCCTCTCTGAACATAAAAAAAAAAAGAAACTCAAAGTGACCACCACCAGACATATAATATTCAACTCCACAGCCTGTGATTAGCTGTCAAAGCTACATCCTAAACAATAAAGATCTCAATTAGAAAAGTCCTGCTTAAGTTTAAGTCAGATGTGATGTGTCCTTTTAGTTCAATGAATACTACCTGCAAGATCTTAAATCTTGTCATTTACTGTAAAAGAAAAGCAGCTTTGTTGTATTTGTGGACACGATCTGATTAAGAGCAGACACGAGTGCCATCAAACTGTGTCATGGTGCAACATGATTTATAATAAGAATAAATAAGAACACATTGTTTTGTCTTCACTGACTTTTCATGGAGGAAGCCGTGTTTGAGGCGCTTAATGCGGGTGTAGCACTGCTCTGAGGTCCTCCTGAATCCTTGGTTGTTCATCTTCTCTGAGATGTACTCAAACACGTGTCGGTTCTTCAGGCAGCCCTTCAGGGTGAGCTGGACGTCGTTTTCGCCCCAGATCTCCAGCAGGGTGCGAGTCTCCTGGTCCGACCAGGGCATCTTTCTGTTCAGGTCGGCCAGGAGGTGGCTGGTCGATGGCTGGTCATCTACGAGTCAGAACAACGGCCTTACATTAATCTGGTGTAATGACACTGGTAATGACAACAACTGCATGAATGGATTTGATTATTTAACCCTACACAAGTCGGTATCCTTGTCCATGAGTGATTCCAAGCTGGCATCCAAGGTAGCACTGTCCACATCGGCATACAAAGAGTCGTCACCAAGCACTGGAGCCAGGAGATGGAAGTATCGAAACACTGTGGGACGTCCTCCACTTCTACAAAGCACGAAACAAAGGTAAGCTGGGAAACAGGGTGCTGTAAATTATTCAACTGACAATCCACTCAACACCACCAGTCATTCAT
This sequence comes from Selene dorsalis, assembly GCA_900303245.1. Classification (NCBI taxonomy): domain Eukaryota; kingdom Metazoa; phylum Chordata; class Actinopteri; order Carangiformes; family Carangidae; genus Selene; species Selene dorsalis. The sequence goes on from OMNW01021763.1 coordinate 22,123, forward strand.
TCATTTTATTTACCTCCGGCTGTTGCAGTAACGCCTGTATGTCTTCTTTAGCCTTTTTATCCGGGAGTGGCACTGCTCCGCTGTCCTCAGGTATCCCAGGGCGGCCATTTTCTCAGACATGTCGGCGAATATGTGCCCATTGCGGATGCTGGTTTTCAAGCTGTGCTGCACATCGTCTGCAGCCCACAACTCGACGAGAGCCACTGTCTCCTGCTCCGACCACACCGTGTTCAAGCAGTCTATTCCTACGGCAGGGGGAAATAACAAGACACCGGACCTGTGATTGAATGTTTATGTGACGGAGATTTTCTGCTGCCGCTTTGAGAGATGACTCTACCTGGATCCTGTTCCGGCTGTTCGTCTCTTTCATCGAACTCATCAATAGAAACTGCTTCTTGTCCCAGTATTTGTTCCAACTGGCTGTAGAATCTGTAATCTACTCTTCTCCCACATCTAAAATGTGTGAGAAATATGAACCATTACTACCATGTGGTCATATATGTATCTACAAAACACATGAACAGTCAAACGGATCTCACTTCTTTCTGTCATAGCACTGTCGAAAGTTATTCCTCAGGGCCTTGACCTTCCAGCGGCACTGCTCCGACGTCTTCGAGAAGCCGAGGTCGTGCATTCTCTCGGCAATGTCAGCATAAACGTGCCCGTTGTGGACGAAACCCCTCATCGCCCTCTGAACATCCTCTTCACCCCAGATTTCGATGAGCGCCAGTGTCTCCTCATCTGACCACGTGCTGGTTGCTGATCTTTCTGTTGAAATGGCGACATCTCCGTCTGTCAACACAAACACAGTACTCGTCACTGCCTGCACTACTGCTGTGGAACTACAACACTTTCATACTTTTTATCGTCATTTTGTACTTAGACTACTTCAAACATAACACATATTGATTACATTCGTTGATCTAGTCTCACCTGTTTCCGTCACTGATTCACCATTGGAGTCCTCTGATATCTCGATGGAGTCGGTAACCACTGTGGCGGATGTTGACGGCTGCTTCTCCAGGATTTGTTCCAGCAGATCGTAGAATTTGAAATCGATTCTATCAGTCCCAGACGAGCTACAGACGGCAAAGTCAGTTGCATTAACTCTCTCACACACACACTGAGCCAACAGTGCAGAATACAAAACAAATAATTATGTGCACATTTTTTACCTCATATTTTCCTGACACTGGCGATAGTTCGCTTTTAGCCGCTTGATCCTGGTGTGGCACTGGTCTGCGTTGCGGGAGTAACCATGGGCACTGAGCTTCTCTGATATTTCGGTAAAAATGTGACCGTTGTGCGGGTAGCGTCTGAGGCTCTGCTGGACCTGGACATAGGTGAAAGTCATATCAATATTTTAAACCACTTTAACAATCAGACTGATGAAGATATCGTGCACATGCATCCGCTAGTAAAACAGCACCATGTGGGTGATAAATGCTTCTTGAGCTCAGACTTTCACTTCACTTTTAAATCACTGTCAAGAGGATTTAGAGTTTCATTTAGTTTGGTTTCAAATCAAGCTTTTCTCAGAAGTTCAAATATTAAATTCAAGTATGTTACAGATAACATGCAGGATGTTTATTATGTTACTGTCCCCTACCTGTGTGTCTCCCCAGACCTCCAGAAGGATGACCGTCTCCTTGTCAGACCAGGGGACTTTCTTCCTGTCCTCCTGAATGCCCACAACAGAGTCTGAAGAGACAAAAATAAAAATCTGATGTAATAACCCATTCATTTCATTCAGTTTATTCTGATTCTTGTAGATCGCTGGACAACTCTAACTGCTGCTGATACAACATTTGACTACTTCCTTTTATTTATTATTATTGGTCATGCAGTTCTCGTTGTCTGTGTGTTTACCGCTCTCATGATGGGAGCAGGCAGGAATGTCACTGTCTTCGGGCTCCTCTGGTATTTCATCCAGCTGCGGCACTGATGCAAAGTCCTTCACCAAAATTCTTCCCAGTTCATTGTAAAACTTGCACTCAACATGCCCCTGTCCTTTAAGGCTACAGTTTGAAGATAAAAACAGATCACATATATAAATCAACAAAAATGGTGTTTGTTCAGTCTTACCCTTTCGTTTGTTGTTGTTGCTGCAAACGTGCACGTACTTGTTTTGGTAACACTGCCTGAAGTTTGACTTCAGCCTTTTCAGCCTCGTCTGGCACTGCTCTGGTGTTCGAGAGAAGCCCTGGGTGGCCATCTTGGTGGATATGACGGAAAAAATGTGTCCGGTCCTGTGATTCCCTCTCAGCTCCTGCTGCATCTTGTCTTCACCCCACGTGTTGATGAGGGCCAGCGTCTCCTGGTCTGTCCATGGAACACTTCTAGTCCCTTAAAAAAACATGTGTCATATTGTTTAGTATAATGACAGTATTTAAATTTTAATCAAACTATGTGGTATGGTTGGTTTATTTTTGAGCTTTGGGAAGCAAATACAGTCAAATACACATGACCAGCAATAATATCTAATGTTATTATTACTTCATTTTTGAGATTTCTTTCATTTAAAAAGGACAGCATAGGATAGAGCCTCAGAACACATCATCTTAACCTTTATAACATTGTCTAAAAAATCTATAATGTCTGATAAAATAAAGAGTATGTGGCTCTATAACACAAAATTATGTTACTAAACATCAGGTGTTGCAGGAGAGGTTTAAAATATGACATTGTACCTATGTCCACACGGCTCGCATGGCTGAGAAACTGCAAGTCTTCATCGCCATCGTCTTCCTCGAGGACCTCCTCAACATCGTAGGTGACCTCGGGAACAGCCGAAGGAGCCGAGGAGCCAAGGACAGACTCCAGTCGCTCGTGAAATTTACCCTCGAGCCTCGAATTTCCTCTGGTGGTGGATCAAGGACAAGACAACAGGCATTTTGTCAAGGAATCGCTACAATTCTGTTTTGATTTGGAGTCAAATTTCATAAGACTGGACATCATCTACTAAACTGTGTGGGTTGAAGTGATTAAAACCCACTTGCTGTTCTGCCGGAAACATTTCTTCAGTCGTTTGATCCTGGTCTGGCACTGTTCCACTGTTCGCATGTAGCCCCTCTCTGCCATCTTCTGTGCGATTTGTGTGAATATGTGACGGTTTTTTAAGCAGCCCTTCAAAGCCCGCTGCACAGAGTCTTTGCCCCAAATGTCGAGCAGATGAAGTGTCTCCTCGTCGGACCAGGGAACTTTGGTGTCCGTTACAACTGGGAGAGAACTTTCCTGAGAGTCTGGAAAACACAAAAAATGACTTAGTTACAGAACTGAGATAAGATAAAGAAAACTGTGTGTGGATCCACTGATACACACCTGTATAATCTCCCCATATTGAGATCAGAGGAGATTCACCTGAATTCTCATCGTCCAACGAGGAATCCCTGTAGAGATGGAAAACACCACCAAAGACAAGTTGGATGTGTTGGCTTATCTAATGTTTATATTGTGGTTGGGAGGAAACATAATGTTCATGATATATCATGAATGAAAAGAGATGGAAGGACTGAAATTGTAGATTTAAAGCCAAGACAGTGAAGCAACAAAAACTTGGCTTTCATGTCTTTGTGTGTAACCACTGAGCAAAATGTTTCTGGAAATCTTACAAGAAAGCTGCCGCCTCCACAGGCTGCTTGGCGGGTACGTCTTCACCTCCGCTCAGCTTCCTCTTCCTGATAGCCCTCGCTCCTTTCAAGCCTCGGATGTCCCCATTGGCCGCCAAGTCCGTGTCCACACCCTCATTAGATGCGGTGAGGTCTATGGTTTCATCACATGGTTGTGCGCTGACTGAGTTTTGCACTTTCCTCTCCTGAGAAATGTTCCCTCCTCTAACCTGTGACTGCCCACTGCCACAGTCCTTTGTCTCCTTGAGTCTTTGTCTGATTGTCTCAGAGCTCCTCCTGCCTGCCCTCTCGGGGCAGCTTGTGTTGATGGGAGCGTCGAGACACTCTTTGTGCTCTGGAGAGGTTGAGTCTTTGAGAGCAGGTGAGGTGGTGTTGGTGACAGCTTTGGCCCCCGGAGGTAGGGACAGAGAAGAGAGGATGCAGTCGTCCATCGGTAATAATCTAGGATCTAATGTTGAGAGTAAGGAAAGCTAATTAGTTCAAACATAAATCATTAAGAAGGAAACAACTGACAAACATGTCCAAACTGTCATTTGGCTGAATGTAAAGAGTGAAGCGACTGTTTTTTTTCTCAGTGCACCTGCATTTTCTAATTTAAAAGTAATGCTTCATTAGCTGTGTGATGACACAATCTTTAAAGAGATGTGGACAATTAGGCAGCAAAAAAGGAACAACATGAAAACATTGAATGTTTTTTAATATTTGTTTGGACATGTTTCAGCGTTGACCCTTCATTTTCTGAACATCTCTCTCACCACCATGAGCCTGGTGTACCTTTCTCTTCAAAGTGACCAAGGTTTCTGTGGTGTTCAAGTATGGCCTTCATGTCCTCGGGCGGGAAGAGGGATTGTAAACATTCGTCTAGGAATGACGGAGCGTCTCCGAGCAAGGCTGCCAGCTGAGAAGTGAGATCAAGTTACTAGTTTTGGTCCATTTAGGTATTCATTTATAATGCTGGTTATTGTTTATGCTGACAAAACACCTGCAGAGAGGCTGAATAAAGAATAAGTTCATTTACTGCTAACACTTTATTTGTTAAGAGGTTATGTTTTCCTTTCTTGAACACGCATCTTGTTTTTCTAGAAATTTGACCAGGATCACATTACAATCTCATGCGGGCTCCATGAGAAATTATTCATGGAAATGTGACTTCACGTGTATTTTTTTTTTTACATCTTTACTTCTCACCTATAGTGCCTGAGAGCTTGTTATCTAGCTGTGTTTCAGTGTCTGTCTCCCTGTAACAAAGGGAGAGAGAAGGAGACAGTCCACTGGGACTGTGCTGCACCTGCGCCCAGTTAACCCTCCTCTATATCTGTCTCTGGGTCAGTGGTGCAGACCGATGAGCTGCAGCACTGAGCCCTTGTGCAACAGTCAGCCTGAAAAGAACTGCTCAGTTTGAAATAATGCCAAGGCCATTTCCTGATGATGAACTGTTTTGCGTTGCATTCGGCTCATAATGGTGTTGGAATAAAATGCACAGGCACAACAAGTGGAGCAGACCTCCCACAGGGCCCAGGCAACTCCCCTGGGTAGCCTTTCTCTTCAGCACTGCAGTGGGCAGGTATCAAACTGGGGATGTAACAGTAGCCAAAACGAGACCTGTTACATAAGCATGACTGTCAGCGGCAAATCGCTGCAGAGTGGCTATGAAAAGACATATTCTCTTAAGTGATAGTTGCACTAAAGATGACATTTAGAGCTGCCACACTGTGTTAGCTTCTTTCTCATGTCATAGCAATTCAGCACTGACTATATCAGATAAAGACATCCATTTACAACAAGTACAATTATAATATAATCATTATTTTATTACTACTGTTGTGTAACTGTTTGTTAAAGGAAAAATGGTACCTGCGTGAAGTCAGGAACCGGCAGCAGCTCGTCCAGTCTTGATATGAACTCCCACACCAGCATCTCAAGTGCTGCATCATACTTTGGCCCGAAATACACTGGGAAAATTTCCTACAAATGAGAGACAGGCGGACAGAGCGGATACATTTAGGATGAGTCTGTGAAGAGGCTCTTTGCTTCCCTTAAAGCAAAACTGTCCTTGGTGCCGGTGGGCGCAGCTCCTCGGATGTTTTTGCTGCACCAGTGTGTCTCAACTTGTTGAGGTTTTAAAATATTAGAATATAGTTCTTGGTTAACTTGATAGGGCAGTTTGAGTAACTACTCCATTACCCTTATAATTATAATGAGTACAGTTAAATTAAACTAAAGAGACAATCCTGGTCCGAATAAATAGCACATGTTGTGCAGTTTGAAACGTCAGCCGACATGTTTCTATGAGATGATACAGTGTACATCACAGTATATGGTGCAGTCAAGCGTACTTTTGGTTTTTTAATTTTAACATTTTGTGACATAAATGTGTGGAGGAAAATGTGGAGTGATGTTCTTAAACTGCTTAGTTTCATAGTATTATGAAATGTTATATCGAGCCACATATCGACAGGTTGGGTTCATGGATTCATGCCGTTGATGCCAAGTTCTGACCCGGCCATCTGTGAGCCTCAGCAGAAATCCACATTCATCAGACCGGGCTTGGATTTACCAGTCTTCCACTGTCCAGTTTTGGAGCCTGTGCCCACTGCAGCCTCAGATTTCTGTTTTTGGCTGACAGCAGAGGAACCCAATGTGGTCTTCTGCTGTTGTAGCCCATCTGCCTCGTGCTTCGATGTATTGTGTGAATCTCGCGCTTCTTCTCTGCTCACCACAGTTGCAAGGTGCGGTAACCTCTTACACCACCCTGAGTAAAAACTCTAGAGACTGTTGTGTGTGAAAAGCTCAGGAGATCAACAGGTTCAGAAAATACTAAACAGACCTGTCTGGCACCTCGGTCAAAGTCTGAGGTCACAGTGGTGGGTGTGAACATTAGCCGACGCTGCTGACCTGTATCTACAGGGTTTTAAGCAGTGCGCTGCTGAACACGTGATTGGCTGATGAATAAGCAGGTTGTTACACACAGAGAAATTGCTGTCTCACCTCAAAAAAATATTTTCTTTCAGAGGGATCCTCCAGTAACGAGTGCACCAACTCCACAAAGTTAACTTCAGACTCCTCCACCTGGTTGATGGTGACCTAACAAATAAGCACAACATAAGCACGATACTATTTAATACAAGGGAACTGAAAACAATACAAGCCACATTAAGATATAACACTGACTAGATTTTGATCATTTCTTTCAGTGGAGAGGAATAAGAGGGATTTGTAAATGTAAACCCTCTAACCAGAGTTGTGTGTTTTCCTGCTACAGTTTACTTACATGGTGATCCTTGGCAGTGCTTGCAGGGGCTTTAATTCTGTCCAGGTGTGGCTGAATAGCCTGCATATCCACTGGGTGCTCGCTCCGACACATCTCCAGGACCAGCTGGTGGTACACAATAATAGATCCAAAACATCACAATAAAGCAGATGTAGTGGCTTTGCTCTCTTTTCTCTGTGACTTGAATTGTACATAGTAATGTCTGACCTGTTGCTATGCCACCTTTACTACAATACTGGTTATCTCAGCTACTTTTATTGTTTTATTTGAGGTTTTAATTGTGATTATGTAAAAACTGCTGCAGATGCTGTTAATATGAACTTAGCTGATAGAACTGGTTTCATCTCAGTGTGTGAGTGGACAGTGAATATTACACACCCTGGCCCTGAGTCCCAGGACGAGCTGAGCCCTCTGACTGTAGCTCATCAGCTCTGGGACCAGCTCTGTCACCATGGTAACAAACTCCTCCAGCATCCCATAGTGATCCACAAGTCCCTGCTGCACAATTTGCCACACTGCAGCTGACAAAAGCTGCAAGGGCGGGGACAGGAGGCGTAGGTAACGGAGAGGAAGATCATTACCTGAGGTGGAGGAGAGAAGAAGAAGAGAAGAAAACAAGAGTAAGGAATGAACAAATAAAGACAGGTGTTCGATTTAACCTCGAAATAACCAGGTCCCGTGTAACAGCTTCACCAACTGCTACTGTTAGGACAACATTTCCATAGTCCATATTGAACAGACATAACACCTGCTTATCTTGTTACAAAGGCACTTGTCGTATTTGGTAAACATTTAGTCGTCCAAGTTGAGCTGCAAGTAAAACAATTTTAAGGATGTGAGCTACTGTGACAGGGGCCAAATTGTGATGGCTGGTTTGAGTGGATCAGGTGGGCTCCAAAAGTGCAGGTGTAGTTGGATGGTCTAATGAAGGACATACAGTGAACCAGAGACAAGGCCACTGGCACCCCAAGCTCAGTGATGTGTCAGGGGAGCAGATCCTACCAGATGAGCTAGTGTGGTACAAAATTGCTGAAGGATCTGATGCTGCTTCCGATAGACATGTTTATGGTGTTATGGGACTGCGCAGCTGCAGAGTGGTCAGTGCCCACATTGACCCCTGTCCTACAACGGGCAGACAGGGTGGCCTGGTCCGATGAACGACGTTTTCTTGCTGGCTGGCACCAGGGTGCACTATGGGAAGACAGCAGGAGGTGGAGGCGGTGTGATGCTTTGGAGAAACCTTGGGTCTGGCCATTCATGTGGATGTCACTACATTCATTCCTTCATGGAAACCTTACTATCCAGTTACAGCTCTCTCATTTATTAGGACAAATCTCCTGAAATAGTGGCTCAGGAACGGTTTGAGGAACACAACATCAAGTTCAAGGTATTGACTTGGCTTCCAAATCCTCCAGATCTCAGTCTAATCGAGCAGCTGTGGGATGTGCTGGACAAACAGGCCTGATCTGGTGCGGCCTCACCTCGTAATTACAGGACTTAAAGGATCTGCTGCTAACGTCTTGGTGCCAGAAACCACAACACACCTTCAGAGGTCTTGCAGAGTCCATGCCTCCATGTGTCAAAACATTTAGTGGGTTGTAATAATGTTATAACTGCAGTTTTATCATCATCAGTGATATTCATTTATTGTCAACTGACTGGTCCATATTTCATCCTGAGACAGCTATGATTTGAATATGAATATCTGCAAATGGATGAGCAGAACTGGTAGAGGTCGACATACAGCCTTATATTCATCATGAACAAATCGATGTTTGAAAAAGTGATAGGTAGCTTTACAAAAGGTGCAGAACAGCAGTGAAGGCAAGGAGTGAAGAGCCTCCGGCTGACACTCCACATGCTCATCACTGTGCACGAGTTAACTTCATTTCTCGTGGAACAATGACATGACAGTGGATGCTGCTCTCAGGTGCGCTGACAACAGCATCCATCAAACTCACAGCAAACTCAACAGCACGAGTTGCACAGCCTGACACCGACTTCCACCGCAGGCTGCACGGGCTGAGGTATTCTGGGAAATACTAACAGCTCTGAGCGGTAAAAAAAAAAAAAAAAATTACACTAAACAAGTATTTTATCATGCTACCGCTGGATTGACTGACAACACATCCTGCACACTGGATCCTAACGAGCTCACTCGCGCTCACCGTCCTTACACACACACTGGAGGACCACTGATACAGCTGTTTATTTCCGTTATGTGTGGTAAGGTCACTGTAAACTCGCTCAGATCAGAGATCATCACAAGACCGACATCGTGATTTTTCACGAGGATACACGCACCTCCACTGCTTCCACTTTCAGTTCCGTGGGTTATTTCCATTTAGCAGCTGACAGGAAGAAAAAAAAAACCCGAACAGACGTCCCCCTCCGTTTGTAGCGACCAGGAACAAAAAAAAACTGTCTCAATATATGAGGGCTAATAATTGCAAAAAAAAAAAATCTGCTAATTTCTGTGCGATAAAACGTCCATGAGCGATCGACAAAGAGCCGCTGCACGCGAGCGTAGTTTTGCTGGAAGCATTGACGAGCTCTTGTTTTTATTCTCGCGTTGGGAGGAGAAACAGAACAAAGGTTTCTGGTCTCATCCGCCTCAGTCCAGATCACGGCAAGCCCTCTTTCCTGGTTGGCTGACGAAGACCGGATCAACCAGGCGATTCAGAGCGAGCACCGCTAGATGGTGCCATAGGCTTTCACATCGGGTCAGGGATCCTACTGTATAGATCGATAGTTGGCCGTGTGTTTTATTTATTTCTTTACCTTTATTTAACCTGGAGGTCCCATTGAGATCAGAATCTCTTTCACAAGGGAGATCTGGCCAAGGTAGCAGCCATGTAAAATCAGCACATACAAGATGCACAATAAAACAAATGTCAGGTACTCACACACAGCCCACTCCAGAAGAGCGAAGATATTCCTCCCTCACTGCATTCTTTATGGTACAGTTAAAATCATTAAAAGATATAAATGTTTTTAATTTAAGAACTTTTTAAATTATATTCCACGACCATGGTACATGGTAGGATAAGGATGTTTTTACCGAGGCCTGTCCTGGCCCAAGGTACATTCAAAAGCAACCACGCAGGCAGATGGGAGCTACTACTGAGGTACTTTTAAGGATATCAGGAGACTTCAGTCATGTTTCCCTGATTCAATGAGGGACGTGGCAGAGAGATGCACACTGAAGATGATGGAGGCCATTCTGGACGACTTCATGGCACCTTGATGGACTGGGAAAGCAGCGGTGGTGGATGACTCCGCTCTCTTTGCTGCAGGACGGAGAAATATAGAGGATCCTTTGTACCTTTAGCCATCGGGCTTTTTTGATTCTTCTGCAAATAGTGAGGAGCTGACAGACAAATTAGTTTCCCTTTGGGAATCAATAAAGTAATTTGTATCGTACTACAATTAACAGAGAGAAGGGTACTCAGGTATTTTGGGAGTTTATCTAACAAAGCTTTGTAGATAAACAAAGCTTTGTAGGCCGGAGTGAAACAAGTGACCCTCTTCACACTGACTGTCAGCCACAGCATGGGAACATCTCCCTAACACAGTCAATTTGCAAAAATACTAAAAAAGAGGAACTCCCCAGTAGTATGCTAATGATTGACTTGTTGTGATGTGTAGGACTTAGGAAATAGTGATGCTGGCGCCACAACTCTGCACTTTTGACCCCTCACTAATGCACTAAGAGTATCCGGGCCAATATGTGACTTTAAGAGAGTGGACCAAGCACTGATAAAACACATCTGCTGGATCAACTGGGACTCTCTGAGGAGAACCTCCCCTTTCCATTAATGACTTCCATCAAAGCATTCCTCTGAGCAGACCTTTGTCATAAAACTGAGGGGGCAATCTCCAAAACATACCTCCCACCCAAAGTACACCCAGAAAGGCATTAAATTTTAGCAGAGATGCAGGGGTATTATGCTGGGATATTATGACAAGATGCAATATACTGAGATAAAGAATAACCTGGGCAAGGTCTCCAAAATGTGCACAATAATGTTCAAAATCAAGTCCATCAGTCTTGCACAGAACACACCACTATTAACTTGGGCTATATTTAGCAGATGGTTTTGTCCAAAGCCAAATCCTTAGAAGTGGGAGAACACAGTGTGCTCTCAAATTTGTCATCCTAGATCCAGAAGAAAAAAGTTAAAACTTCGAGGTGAGCTGTCTGGGCTGAAATTTTGTTTTGAAAACTAATCATGTGCGCTACCACAACAACTAGCTACATGACATCCGATAAGCGTCTATTGCCTTCAGAATAAAAGCGGATAAACCGATTATCATTTTAGTCTTCGTGTATTACAATTTGGTATGAACTCACTAAATCAAACAACACGATACAATTATTAAGTAAAGTCTATCGAGAGAAGTTTGACATGTAGGAAGTTTAGTTTTTGTTACTAATTAAAATTTTGTGGAAATGGCACTTTTATTTTGAAGGGCGTGCTGCGGAGGTTTCTGTGTTGTTGCTGTGGGAATGCTATACGCTAGCTAGCCAAACCGCTGAAACATATGCATTTGCAAAAAGTTAACAGAAATAACAGACCAGAACTTATCCGAGCTTACGTAGTCATTCAAAGCAAGACTAACGATTATAGTCAATCGTTGCCAACTGTTTAAAGGAGTTATAGTTATCAAATAAATAGCAATGGTTAGCAAAGCAAAGCTAACGCGCTCCGTGCATGTCCAGATACCGAGGCCTGTAGTTTCCTCTCGGCGAGGCTGCATACCTTACATACACCATTGAATAGCTGAGACTTCTGTCCATCCTCAGTGACACTCGGTTGGGTCGGATGTGTACGTCGTTAACATGATGTTCCCGGTCAAACAGCGTCTCCTGTTGGCCAGCAAATGACATGATACTCAACTAATTCCACCAGGCCTTGTGTGTTGCTCATTATGCGGGAAGCTAGTCAGGTGGTTTAAGTTTAGTATGTTACATAAAGCTGAACCTATAGCATCCTCTTGGTTATGATGGCTTTGTGATCAAATTCTTCTAAATAAAAAGCATAAGTGCCTGTGAAATGCAGGGAATATATGTGTTTTACCTTATCAAATAACTGTTGTAACTCGGAAAATATAGAAATTGAGGGTCTTTAAAGGGGATTACAGGCTACACATTCGTATTAACACAACCTACAAATAGGTTATATCATTGGTGTATTTATTTTTTGTTCCAGCTGGGCAGGTGCCACCTGTGACTGTATCTTCAGTCATCAATTCAGACGTTTAATATTCACCACCAGATGGAGACACATACCGCATTATATTCCACCTGAACATGGTCAAACACACTGATAAAAGGGCCTGTAAGAAATTCACTTGCTTAAACTTCCCTAATGGCATCCCTCCCAGGAAGCAGTATTCAATAATTCATAACAGGCACTCATAAATTTCAATGAGTTTCTAATTAGGAGGAGCCCAGAGTAATTGTCTCTGTGGCGGTTTTAACAGGAGGAGGATCATGCTGACAGATTGACAGAGTCCTCGTGGCAGATTGCTGCAAATCACCTAATTATAAGTAGATGTCAAACTTTCAGCCTTTAATGATGATTATTTTGGCTAGATTGGATGATTTTACGATCGACAAGGAAAGGAGGGGTGGGGGAGGATGGTGTGTGACAAATGACCCATACTAAAATATAGTACATCATCTTCACTTGATCTTTATTTGAAGCGGATGGCCTTTTACATAGGTTTTAGGGTTCAAGTTAAATCCATAGTCTGGAATATTTACAGACAAACTAGCAAGCGATTCAAAACAAACTTAAAGTGCAGTAGAAAGATTTAGTTGGATTTTTAAGTGTTTTTCTAGAGTTCATTGCAGCTGCAATTTGAAGCTAAAGCAAAGAGAGTTATCTTAGTTTAGCACAAAGACTGAACATTGGAAAAGGCCTACAGCTAACCCAGCTCTGTCTGAAAGTATATGTGAAGTGGCAAATGAATGCTTCTCACCTTGGTTTTCATATAAACGAATTGAAAAATGTTTTAAGTGAGCCTTAGAGGTGATTGTAGACTGATTTTTAAAACAAATGGACAGTTTTAGTCTCCATGTTAAAGCTAGGCTAACTAGCCACAAATCTCTCATTTTAGCATATAAACTAATTTTCAAAATGTCTAGTTAAAGGAGACAAAATTGATGAAGTAAAATATCATTATATCTTCATTTGCTTGACTGAATAGCCGCTAATACTGCAGGGAGAGGAATGAAACGTCAAGTGCAGGAAAGCAGACAGTGTAATAACAGCAATCAGTTAGCCCAGTTCATTTACAGCAGTAAAACAAAGGTCACTGACATCCCCGTTCGGGACTTCTCATGGATATTAGGCACTATTTACTGACGGAGGATAATTTAGTGAGCTAACCCTTAAGGACAGTGGCTGGTTGCTGTGCAGGGACATCCAGAGGTATTTTGTATGAGTGTGAGCACATGAGCTTTGGCTTGGCAGGAGGAACCGGACAGGTGGATGCTCAGCCAGCCAAAGTCCCATTACTTGCTCAGGGGGCAGCAAGTGTGTGTGTGTGTCTGAGTGCATTTGTGTGTGCAGGTGCATGCATGTGGTAATTACTTTTTCTCACATTGTGTGCACATTTGTGTGTTTATGTGTGTGTGCGCAGACAGGGTGATTAGAGATGGGTGGCGGGTGGAGGGCTTGTCAGAAGTTATCTTCCCATCTCATCTCATCATAGGCAGTCTGGCGGATTCCCTCGATGGCTCAACAGCCCTATGCCGCGGTGCTGCTGTCAATCGGGCCGTCAACGCCTGCAGAAATCGATGCCAATCTCCCTCGGTTTCTATTTTTAACCGAGGCTCAGCACCCAGGCCTTTGATAAGGATGCTGCCTCCTTTTGGCTCTCCTCTTTGCCTCGGATGAGCAGCCCCCCCCTTCTCCCCCCTCCAACCTTTTTCACCTCCCCTGCTGATGAGAGGTGATAAGAGACAGACGAGATGGAGCTAAAAAGCACAGACCTGCCTGACACTGTGAAAGAGGCTTTCATGTTGGAGAAAATGATGATTGTCACCTGCAGTAATAGCCATAAAGGTTGTAAAATTATTAGTCAAAAACATGATTACATTTTATATTGTCACTTTTATCAGTGCAAGTACTATTACTACTGGTGCTTCTGCTACAACTAGCAGTAATACACCACTGCTATACCTTAAGACTTTCATTTGCTGAAAATGTAGCTACACAGGAATGAGAAAATGCCTTGTTAAAGGCTACTTTGTCAGTATTTGTTATACTGTAGACAGTTTGACCATAGCGTTGAAGGTCCTGTACGATATAAAGTGAGATTTCCATGTATTTCTTGATCATGAAACAGGTCAAGGTGCTATATTGATTTTATGAATATGTGAGAGTGCTTAGCCCTTATTCAGGAAATGTACCTACTCTGATGGTTTTGGATGGTTGAAGATGGTTTTGGTTCTTGAAACCACCATAAGATGTCAACACTGGAACAGTGTACAATATGAAGTGGTGCATCATACTTTATATGAATTAAATCACTGATGACAGTGATGCCATCCATGGGGTGTAAGAACTCACTCAGTGGACTCTGTGGTTTATTGAGGGGAAAAAAAACTGAGAATCCAGGGCTGGATTACTAGACAGCCAATGTGGGCAACTGCCCCAGAACCTCAGACCTCCAGGGGCCCCACAAGCCCCAGGTTTGTCGGATGTGAGTTAATTTGTTTCTGGTAATTTAATTATCTGGGAATTTGTAAGGAAAATTGCACGACTAAATGAACCAAGCTCTGTGTTGTAGATGACTGTCATATCAAATTACCACAAACTAATTTACACGTGGAGGTAACAAACAGCGAATTCCAACAGGGCCCCCAAACAGCTTCAGAGGGCCTATAAGATGTCTTAAGCTCTCTATAATTAAGGAGTATGAAGTGATAGATGCATCAGTATCTCTAGGAGATCCTTTGGTGCAACAGTATTGTGTGAAAACCAAAAGGTACACCATGGAGACGAAATATTGTCAAGTTTCCAGATCTCAACCTAAGTTAACACTCCTGGGAGATTTTGGACAGCGCTTTCTGCCACCATCATCAATGCAACAAATGAGAGAATATGTTAAGGAAGAATAATGTTGTATTTTCCCAGTAAAGTTTGAGAGACTTGCAGAAAGTACATAAAAGAGCAGTGAAGCTGTTGTGGAGGCAGTTTGTGTTGCCTTTTCTTTTAATTTATCACCCATCTGTATGCTAGAGTGGAAGCAGCGTAGTATCAGTATACCCAAGTGTCAGCAGCTCAGAAGTCTAATTATGCACAGAACAAGACAAAATGCGCTCACCACCACCTGACTACAGTTTTTCACCCCACGCCTCTTGTACTTGTATGTGTATGTGTGTATGTGTTTCGTAGATGGGATGGGATTGCCTGTGCTCTATGGACTCGTCGGTGCTTTGTCACCACTCAGCGTACACTACAAGAGGAGCTCCTGCAAAAATGAATTCCCCCCTCATGAGTTTGACTTCAGATGTTGCACATTAATAATCACCACTGCCCTGTGAATTTCCACGTTGGCAGGAGTGAAGTTGTGCTGGGAGTTGTTTAGAACGTGTCACACATTAATCGTGTTTGACACAACGGTGATGCAGAGGAGCAGAAAGTGTTTTGTTTTTAAAATGAACACTTTGAAATTCAGCGCGTTCAGTGGAGGATGTCACTGCTTTGATGGTATTTCCTTTTAAAATTCCCCTCAGCCCCTCTGTCAGGAGTCATCATGCTAATTTGACTATAACTTAAAAAAAATATGCCAAGATCATTTTCATGGTTTTAAGAAGTACAAAAAAAGGAAAAGAAAAAGACATGCATTTAATTAGTGCAAGTCATGTTAGATGTTTTCACAGCCTCTCTCTGTATCTCTATCTGACTTTGATGCAGCTGCAGCAGTGAGTAGGCAGGGCGGCCTGCTGCTTGGACAGAGTGTTATGTAACTGAGAGGTCACAGCTTTGACCCTCATGACACTCAGCGCTCATCAACAGCTGTGTGCTTTGGCACTGTGCCCTTGAGTAAAGTAACCCCAACTCTTCTGACATCCTCCTGCACCATCCTAATATCTCAACTACAGCAAATACTCGTCTGTATTCAGTGGAAAACAAATGAATTGATCTCAAAGCTAAGGCTTTCATCTCTATTTACAGCATTTTTGGGAGAATCTCTTGTAGCCATTCTTCTCATGTGCATCTATTCTGCTCTAAAGTTGTTGGCAGAACTTGATTCAAACATTTTCCCTCTAATTGGGTGTTTTTGTGGATGCCGGATTAATCAGCCGCAGGGTATTTAATGTTGTTTGGGCAGCTGAGAGGTAATACAGCCAAGCCATTAACATATCATTAAAGAGTCCTAAGCACTGTAATTGCAGCCAGAACGCTGACGCTACACTCTCATTAAGTGGACTCTGTGAGGAGACGTCTTGTTGTGATGGGCGTTAGTGAGATGTTGAGAGGAATGTGTAGAACTCAGCACTGTGGTGTCACAATGGGATGTCCATAGGTCAGACTGTGAGCACAGATCGTTTCCAAAAATGCCAGGTAGGCGCCTGAACTTTTGTCATTTAGAGTGTGCAAAACAAGAGGTCAAGCTGCACGCCACCTTCAGCTAGCAGCAGCACAGCTCCACAGATTGCAGTGTTGGTCGGTTAGTCCAGTTGGATATGTACAAAGAGCTGCTCGTCTGGCTGTTACTCCTATTGTGTAGTTACTCACTGTGTTTTCTAGGAGCAGTTGTCACATGTTACCATTGGTGTGATGCTGTTTATCTGTAGACACTGCAGACACCAACACGCACTGCAATGCTGGTTTCATGTAACACGACAAACTTGTGAGTGTGCATGAAAGCTACAGTAAGTCTCCCCTTGTTGAGTTCACCTGCTAAATCCACCCAGCTCATGGTTAGGTGATGTAAACGAACATGAGGAGACAAGTCAAACGTGGATTTAAAGCTAATCAAACATTGGGTTTATGCAAAACAATATTTATGTTAATATTAGGATGTATTTGATTTTTCATCTTTTATCTGGAGGCTAAACTTTATGACAAATATGTCACATTTTGCCCTTGCGCATTAAACTTTTTGGAGAAATTTTAAAAGCCAGCACACTGACGTTGACTCATCGTCTGTATCTGCACTTTGCAGGACTCATCTGTGTCAATATTTGACAGACTTTCTGGTTTAATTACAGATTCCCTTTTGTGCACTCTCCCAAATTTCAGGGATTATCCAATTACCGCTTGCGTGCTGACAAACAAGGGGGCCTCTTTGCCTTTCACTAATTGGGATGAGGAGTGATGCCAGTGCTCAAAAGAGAAGCCTATCACTGAGAATTATTGAGTAGTGAAGAAGTTAGGAGGAAAAAAAAAAGGATGTGTGGTCTGCCTTGGGCTGCTGTTGGATTTCCTCAGATTTCATCAGAAAAAAGATGGCTGAGGCGATTCCCCCAGACAACAGCCAGCTGCTGTGTGTAGGCGAGCATCGCTGCCCAAAAATCTCTGAGAAAAGAAAAGTGAAGAACTCACGCCGTGCCTCTGCAATTCATCCTCTGCATTGGAGTTAACCATACATAAACAATGGCTCAGCTCGCCTGCTGTTAAGACAACTTGGCGGGGAGAACATGGCGCAACAGGAATGACATCTTTATTCTTTAATGAATCGGGGTGCAATTGTGGCGTTATATATGGCAATTTCATGTCTGATAGCAGATTCACACATGGATTAAAAATGTGAGCAATAATGAGAATGATTGGCAGCTTATAAAGTACTGGTTGTTTTCCTTGTTTCTTTGTTTTGTGTCCACTGGTGGCCTGTGTATAAATCAGTTACTATGCACTGAAGCCTATTTACGGTTCATATTTACTGCTACTAATAATTCATCATGTTTTGCTCTGTTCCCATTCACTCACTTTGAGTGCTGCTTGTTTAGCTACATGCTGTGTGTATAAACCCAGAGTTTGCTTGAAATCCAGCAAGAGATGTGAGTTAAACAACCCGATGTGCAAGAGACCTCTTGTAAAACTGGAAACTGGAGACTTGTGTGTGTGTGTATGTGTGTGCGTGTGTGTACATTTGGGCGGTGCATTTGTGTGCCATTTGAAAAACAACAACAAAAGAGTTTGACAGACAAATGAAACAAGAGATATGCAGCAGGTTGAACAGGCAGTGATTCATAATTTATTGAGTAGCACTGACGTTACAACAGGGAACAAATGAAGCACAGAACACAAAAGAGCATTATTTATTACAGGAAAATCAAAGTGTGGCCTGAGGGGGGCTGGATACAGTAGCACAACACTCATACATTAAACCTACTGTACACAAACAGTGCATTGTTGCAGCTGTCAGATGAAAATCCTATTACACCAGTTTGTGATGATTCCCCCGTTTCCACCTGAACTCGAAGATTATGTGACCTTGTACAATTCGATCATGATGAGAGGACTCGTGAAAGCTGTGGCATTCATTTAAAAGGGAAGAAAAAAGCTGCCAAAGTGAAAATGAGGCTCTGTCTTATTTCACTGAACATTTTGACATTAAGGAAATGGTGAGGTTTACAGCACAATCGGATCATAATTGTGGAAGGCGTACACACCCTCCGGCACACCGGAGCAACCTCTTCAAAAACAAAAACTTCTCCTTTCTATGTCAGTGCCTTTTTAAATAATTCAGGCTCTTTCCCATAAATGCCATGATGGTTGATTCCCACCTTTAGATTCCCATGGACCCCTGCTGGTCCAGGATCGAATCCTCTCTCAGCCTCAGCTAATGTGCCTCCCCTGCTCTACCTCCCCATGTCTCCATAAAGATGAGAAAAATATGTAGGAGTGGGAACCTGAAAAATAAATTAAACTGATATGCAAGCAAAAGAAACTTTCCATCCCACCCACTGAATATTAGATCATAACAACTTACAGTCTTGAATAAATCATTATATCTCAGAAGACCATATCTTTTGCAATTTATCTTGAATAATTATTCACCTAATATCGGTGCAGAAAAGTAACGTCACACAGTTATGTGTCAGAGTCTTGCAGGAGCCAGGGATTACTAAATCAGGTTTCGGTTTCCGACAACAACCCATTCAAGCTTTATTTAGAGAGTGTTCAGGAGGAGAGAGTGAGCGGCTCATTTACGAGCAAATACAAACAGACGGTTGACATTTAAACCCAAACCCCACAGCACCCCACCAGACCCAACAGGAACAGGGTAATTTGAATTTCTTGCTTAATTGGTTGACACTTAGTTCAGCTCAGGCAGAGAGTTGCTGCTGATAAATACTATTGTTAGCCATTTTAAGCCAGCCAAAATGTCTCGGATCTCATTTGTGAGTGGACAGGAGTTTAAGGGGGTTTGCGCTGAGCCGAGTTTTAGTTTCTGGCTGCTGCTTAAAGATTTAAAGGGCAGAGCAACTCAACAGGAAAAGAAGGCTCACAAAGAGCATATGTAAAATACATGTCCAAGGACTGAGTATGTGGGTGAATTTTTCACATAAAATGCTGAATGAACGAAGAAGTACAATTCATCACTGCCCTGTGAAAACCATGTATTTCCAACTGAGCGGATTTTTTAATTTTTTAGCCATGCTAGCAAGTCTAGCACTTTGCTCCAGGCTGAAATATTAATAACGGCTACTGGATGGACTGTCAGGAAATCTGGCAGAGACATTCATAGCTCTGAGATGATAGATCCTTTGTGACCCTTCCCATTCCCACCACATGACCTCCAAACGATTAACCCCGTCAGTCCCAGTGGAACTTGTGCAGATTAGCTCTTATGGTACTTACGAACAAAATGAGCTATCACACTTGTATGTTGCCATAGCAATTTATGCAGTTAAGCATTAAACATTAATGCTTAACTGCATTTTAACTGCATTTTACCAAATAGCCCACATATCATTAGAAAATGTGTGAAATACAGACAATGAAATAATGTATCATGATGAACTAAAATTGCCATTAGCCAGAGCTGTACTCTGTAATTCGCTTAAAAGCTAATTAGCAATGCTAACGTACAGCACCATAGAAAACACTGGAAATGTCACACCTGCTAAATGTTACAAAGGCTACGATCACAACACATTACAGTAAACTCAGTAAGTGCTGCACTTGCTAAATGTTAGCATGCTAACATCACATGGTAACTGATACACCTGCTCAACGTTCACATGCTACTACGTAACTGGTATCTGACTCTTGGGTATAGACATTGCTACTATAGCAACATCGCATGAAGCTGGCATGATTTTATCTTCAATAACAGGCTAAGGTGAAGAGTCAACAGGGAGATTTATGGTGTCAGAGACCAATCAATGTCTGTAGTGTTTTCATATCACCTCACGTGTCAAACCGTCTTGCTTGGGAAAAAAACAAACTAACAAGAAATAAAAACAACCTTTTCTAACTTTTGCCATATGAAAACCAAAAGAGTTGCGTAGAGTTGAGCCAAGTTAAACTGGTACCACGCTGAGGAACAGGGCTATTAGTCATGTTCAAAGGAGGCACAAGCGCGCCTCAATGGGGAGAGAAAATTCTCCTGCTTTTTCTAAAAGACTTTGTACAGGAGCAGAAATCAGACTAGTTTCTCTTTTCTCATGAAAAAGGTGAGGATTTGGAGGTTTTCACAGCAACAGCGACGACATAAGAAACTGTCGGACGATTTCCTATCAGAGGGTTTATATTGACAGGGCTGGAGGTGCTGGAGGTCGGATCAGTCAGACAGACAGCTGGTGTGATACAGGATCTTCTACCAGGTTTCTGTGCTCATCTTAGCTTCATTGGAGAATTGGCTCTGCACATTGTTAAACACCATTGACCACCTACCTCTGAAAGTTGACTCCCTTCATTTGTGGCATCCTTTCCTCCTCATCTCTATTTTGAGAAGTTTCCAGCTCCAGTTTTGTGCAATGACCCGGGGACAGACGACTGCAGGAATGAGTTAGAAATTCAGGGCACATGCAAAGCCACCATGCAGGTGGGAAAAGTAGGTCTGTTCACAACAAAAGATATGGTCAAATTGGTTTGTTCACATTCCCTGTGCATTATACTCAATTGTCCTATGACCAGCTGTTCAGTTAAGTATGGCAAGTCATTTTATCTGCTCTAAAATAACCTAGAACATGAACCACTCTGCAGTGATTACGCTGTGCGATTTTATTTTTACTGTGTGCATATTCTTGATAATGGACAGGGCGCTGATGTGAACGTGGCAGCTGTCATATCCACAGGACGCTCACTGCGTGTGTTGGCCAGCGCGTTGAGCACTCACCGCGTGTTTAGTGGCTTCTACTCCTACATGAACCCATCTACCATCACGTAGGAATAAAAAGCCATAAGACACAACAGCAATCTCACAGGAGGGAGGAGAAAGGAGGAGGAGGAAGGAGGAAGGAATTTTAACAGAGGACTCCACGTTGCCAAAAGAGAAAAAAAAATAAGGAGGGGTTGAGGAGGAAAATAGGGAATGTGTGGAGAGTGAGCTCCCGTGAGGACGGGGAAACGGGGGATAGCATGGTTGAGGAGAAAAAGTGGATTTTGCAAAGGAAGGGAAGGAGGGAAGAGGAGAGAGAGGCAGAGCTGATTTCACAGTCATTCAGGAGGCAGAGGTAACCCACAGGTGATACAAGTATTTACAAAACCACGCTCTCTGTTTGACTAACTCTCTGTTTGATTATGAGCGTCTGTACAGCAGATGAATATGTATTGCAGCCATTACTAGACTCCTGAATTCCTCTGTGTGTAAGCTATATTTGATATGCTTGAAGCAAACTGCTCTGATGAACCCAACCAAACTCCATCTGCTCTGTTTCCAGATACACACATTTTCTCAGTCTTTCAGAGGCAGCTGCGCATATTTTAATGTGTAGTTGACGGCAAACAAGTGCGTGTGTGTTGCTTCAGATGTTCCACAAATAATTAACACTGACTTAAAAACTACCTGCTCCAACTGATATCCACTTCATAGTCTGTGTTCGCGGCTCTCCTGCGGTTGGAGGCCAGTCATGCCTGTGTGTAAAAAGAGGTTACAGTACGAGTGCATGCGCGCACAAATCAGGCACGTCCAGATAAATATGTATGACTCTACCGCGGTAGGTTTCCTGCTTTGTATGCTAATGATCTTATACAAGTTTAATAATGCAACTGTGCACTGAGCATGGGGAGTTGAAGTTGGAGGAGGAGGTGGTGGGGATGACACACAGAAGAATGGACCTGCAGATCCTCACAAATCCTCTGTTGGGCCTCGAGAGACGAGGTTCGAGCAGTGAGGTAACAGATTACATTTAATCTTACTAATTAGACAAAAAAAAGAAGAAGCAGGATTTCCACACACTCACTTTCATGAGTGTAAAGGTTGCCGTTTGATGAAACAGGCCATTACGATGTATTCACGCACACAGCTGAATACGTTATTATCATCACGCTGTTCAAATATTAACCTACAAATAAGAATTTATGGTAATGACCCGAGTTCTGTTCTTTAGTGCAGCCTTAAGTTACTGGAGGACTTTGAATGCATCATATGCAATACTCTGTTAGAGCTACTTTTTTAGGTGCATTTCTTATTACACTTTTTATTGGTATTCCAAACTGCAAATTACTGCAGTTCGAGGAAATGATTCTTATGTAATGACTGAGCAGAGCTGCGTTCAAGATAAAAAATGTCTGAGGATATCTTAGTAGAAGTAGAGAAGGAAGTTTGGTGAGCTGAGGATTTGTGTTCATGTGTACGTTGTGTTATCTGAGACAAATCCTGCAGACTGGCGGCAAAGTGGACGTCCGTATCCTGGCAGGTGTCTGCATCCATCTCCTGAAGGACCCTGGGACAAACACAAAGAAGACAGGGGGGAGAGAGGACGTGAGATGTAAGAATAAGAATCCAACCTGTGGAGAGGAATCCTTTATTACTCCACTGCGGCTGTTTGCTGTATTTAATGAGTCAATCTCTTGGCTTCATTATTGAATTAAAGGTCATTATCTTTTGTTTGCTGAGTAGCTCCAACAGCAATCACACACTGGAAGAAAAGTCTGAGCGCCGTGTCTGGTTTCAGCTGTCAATCTTACAGAAAGTTTCCTTCTGTGTGAAGTCTTGAGGCACTTATACTGGGAATTTGCAGAGTCACACACACGCACTCACAACTTTCAGCATCAAGCAGCTATTAACAAATTGTGTCCCTCGTTGAGCAACAGCTACTTCTTGATGACTTGTGTGGTTTACAGAAAGTTAATTGCGAGCGCGCTCAGATGTTCCTGCACCTGCGGGTGTCTCGACTGAGGTGAGATTTGTCGACAGTGGGTGAATTCGGCATTAAACCCATGAAGATTACAGGTAATTCACCATATGCTGTCTGCGAGAATACTGTACCTACAGATTTTAGAGACAGGACCAAATCCTCCTCCATGGACAAAAATAAAACTTAGCTTCTAATTTATCATCTAAAAGAGTCTGAAATTGTTTGGGATAACACTCCACACAATGAGCTGTGACATCTTCATTGAAAAATGATTGATTGGGCTGCCAGGGAGAGAGGCTGTTTGAGAGACGGATCACTCAAACAGTCAAGCTGTAAAAGCCCAGTAATATGATGAATGGTCTATTTACCCAACAGATGAGGAGAGACTTGCATAAAGATTAAACGTGCAGTTTTGGTCGTGTCCTGGTCACAGAATAGATAGAAATTTGAATAATACGTCTGTGTTCTCTGTCAGGGAGCAAGTTGAAAATGAATTTAAGCTTGGCTCCGGATAATACGGCTCGGCTCGTTTATCACTTTTGATTGTCTTTCAGCAGGAAACAAAAATGGGTTTATTGATTGTGAGGAATGTGCTGAACACCTGTGTGGGTCTCCGCTGGCATAGATCCCAAAAAACACACGACGCAGATATAAAGATATTCCTACTTTAACAAAGAAAGTTTGAGTCACGTTATCATTACGGCAAAAACCATTATTAATAGAGATGATTCTCCTTCACTGGAGGCCCTTGTGTCTGGAGTATACTCATGTATCATAAATGGACCATGTAACACTTACAACGTGTACAAACTGTATCTAAAGTCAACCCACTAATCACTTAACCAAACAATGTCTCTGTGGACCGAGAACGCGTGTTGATAGAGTGACCCAATTTTTTACACATAGCATCTATAATTGATGTGCAATAGATGTAGCAGCCGCAGATCTGATAAGGGCTTGGCTCTGATGGATCTCCAGATAGGCTTTCATGGGGGGAACAGATGTAGAGTCGTGCATCAGAGAGGGATGGGGTTGCCTGTGATCGTTTCCACCCTGCAGCGAACAAAATA
Source organism: Selene dorsalis (assembly GCA_900303245.1). Lineage (NCBI taxonomy): Eukaryota > Metazoa > Chordata > Actinopteri > Carangiformes > Carangidae > Selene > Selene dorsalis. The sequence continues at coordinate 46,369 of OMNW01021763.1, forward strand.
GCCCTCATATATCCCTGTAATCTGCATTAGCGCCGGAGCACAAGCCAGGAGACAGCACAGAGGGGGATGAGTAATGGGGCTACCGCTGATTTGGCAGCCCTATATTACACCTCAAAACTGAGGCATGCCCAACTGGCGAGAATATGAAATGAGGATGTCACAAATGAACATCATCCCCCCCGAATGCAGAATTTATCAGCCTGTACTACACCCACAAACACGATTTTTAGCAGGCTACTGGCTATTTTCACTATTTCAAATGTTTTTCCAGCACCTTGGCGCATTTTTGTCTGAAACTGTAAAAAAGAAAATGCATACGTTTACTCAATGGTCGCACCTGAGTATCCTGATTCTCAGTTTTAAAAAACATTTAAAAATTAAAAAACATAAAATAGCCACTGGCCAACAGTTATTTTGGCTCACGGTGTTTTTACAAAAAAGAACAAAAAAACAGCTACGTCTGGTTTTTAGATGTGTGAGAGAGAGTGTGGACAACCAGAACTCCAAATTAAACAACAAATTACAATGCAATCATGTGTCTGACTTCTGTGACAACACACCAGAGCTGTTTCTGACTGGAAACAGTAATTTGGGATGAAATGACTGGGTGACTTTTATCACTGTGGTTAAGTAATAAACAGGAAGGATTGTGATCATGCCTATAAAAGACAACAACAGTGACTCTCCCAATATAGAAACAGCAGATTTGTTGCAGTGTGACACTTTGTTTACCCTGGACATCAACACTGACCTTTTCCCTACACTGATGCTGTCACCCCACCACCTGCCTCCCTTGTCATAATCACTATGGCCACTAGACAGCTTTGTAAGCGTAACCCGTTTTCAAGCCTTTGAATCTGGCTTAAATTGATTTCATTAAAATAAAGCACTTTGCAAAAATAAATACATCATTTTGGAACAGAACTTTATTTTTTCTTCTTTGATTATCTTCTATGTTGAGAGTCACTGGACCACACCACATAATTGTAGAACTAGCTCCATTTCAAGCAGCGACATTGGTAAAATGCTGCTCACACATTACTGCATGAGTATTATTGGTCAGAGAAAACAAGCACTGTTGGTTAATAACACTTGTCTACTAAAGCAGGGTTTTAACTGCAGGACATTTAGTTGAGTGATTTCATTCTCTAGGTATTGGTGCTTTAATAAAGGATTTGAGCACTTCCACCACTTTTGGCCCCCTTGACTGGCACATCTCAACTCACTTTCTATTTCTGCCCAGAACTCAGTAGGTTGTGGTATATGAGTAATGACTTAACATTGTTTCTGGCATCTTCCCTCTGTATTACAACCAAGAAAAAAAAAAAAAAAAATGAAATCCCAGGGCCACGAGCAACTCTTTGACTGGCAAGAGTACGAACATGAGCCCTGAGCCAGGGCGAGAAACTAATGTGTCTGTCCAGCAGCCACACTTAAGTGTTCATCCTAACACATACTCACATCACATCCAAAGTAAAGTGCATTACACCACACACCCGGAGGGGAAAAGGAATTAGTTACATATACTCTGTGTCTCTAACTTTTTCACTCCTGCGTCTGGATCAGCCTTTACATAAGAGAAATAAGCAGCAAAGTTATTTTCAACTGCGTATTTTTTAATTACGTGAATAAATTTTGCAAGACAAGAGCTGTAACCCAAATAGCAGAAATCTTTTCATCTCATCTCTCTACGTGGCTAAATCCTAAGAAGTGAAGATATAAAATGAGAGCATAACAAACACCATGCCCAACACAGTGCCTGGCATTAAACTCTTGTAATGGCTTGTAACAGGGTATGCTTACTTGCTATCTGAAATTAAAGCGTAGATATTACTTCCCTTGAGGCCAATCAAGCAGTTATGTGCGTATTCTGCTGGGACATTAACGCACTCCTACAAACCATGTGTTTGTGCGCGCCCACTGTTTGTTGTGGCCCTATGTTTGTGTGTGAAAGTGGCTTAATACCCTCTTGTAATTCACAGTTTCCTGTATTAATAGATTGATTCTGGTGCACTCTTACACTGCCTACAGTTTCTGTTTACAATTAATATAATTCATAAACAAAACAAACAGCTCAGGGAAAGAGTACATAGCTACACTCTGCTAATGTGGTTATTTTTGCTCCGCTTTGAATAGAAACTCAATTATCAGTCTGAGACGGATAGCACGCCGCAACATAACAAACGGTGCGAAAACTTTTACTTCTTCATCAGATAAAAGCAAATCATTTAATCATCACTGGTGCCTGAAAACATCAGCATATGGTCGCATTAATTTTACATCATGGGAGTGATGTGCAGCAGGAGCGCCTGTACTTGAACACATCATTTTTCTCCCCAGCCTTCACAGGGCATGTATGCATGCTGCTGCTGCTGCTGCTGCTGTGGCTTTTCATTATTATCTCGGCAACAAACCAACAAAAAAAAACTGAGAATAAAAGCCCAACAAGGAGAGCAGAAGCGATACCTAAGATAATGAGTCCATGCGGATGAATAGGAGTGAGCCTGTGTCCATTTAAACTCAATCCTTTATTGTACCTTTGATGTTTCAAGGACTTTCATTAGACAACCTGATCCTACAACAGCAAATTCACGTCTTCAGAGGCTGCATTGAACTTTATACATACAACAAACCACCGGAGTTTCATTATGTTATTGTTAAAGTGTGCATGTGTGAAATTCCCTCTCGGTAACCTTTTACACTCCGACTGACTCGCCTCTAAGTTTCTGCTGCTGCTGATTTTTCCACTGCAGGGGTATTAGAAGATTGCTTTTTCCATTTCACATGTCTGTACGATAAAAACTGCTTGTGGAGGCAGTTTGTAAAGCGAGTAGAAGATTAACTCTGGACTCCCTGTTCGAGTGCAACGTCTGACCGGCCCCGGCGAAGGTGAAAGTTGTTGTTAACCACGCTGGATATTTGCTTTTTTGTTCATTTGTTGCACCACTTTGTAAGACGACCTTTACTTTTTGTTGTTCATTAACAGCTAATTGGACCGAGCTATTAGTGCTTAGCGGGTAAATGTATATAGTGTCGCACTGGTGTAACTACCACTAGTTTTTAATTGCTTAAAACAGACTTTAACACACACTGAGAGCTTCAGGGGAATAAGGACAAAATAACACTGTCACATTAGAGCCGATGTTAACTTCTTCTTTTCTCACCAATTGCCACATGCAATACTGTACAGAGAGGATGTTTATGTAGGGCGGCTAAATGAAGAAATTATTAATAGTCTAAAAATCAAAACCACCCTCCCAAGTATGCAACAAATCACCCTTATCTACTCCGTCCTTTCTCTTCCTCTCTCCCGCTCTCCCTCCCCCCGTTTTCATTACTCAGTGAAGGTTTTCTCTCTCCCGTCGACTCCAAAGTGAGAACATTTTCATGAAGGCAATAAAACGCTCATCAGCAAAGGCCCGAAATGATTTTTTAATATGACGACATTTTAATGAGGACTGAAGGAGATGGCTGGTTTGGCTGATGGCAGCGCCTCTTTATCAATGAGTGGCAGGGAAGAACTAATGGCACTAAAACAGACAGGCCGCCTAGTCTCTCTCTCTCTCTGTATGTCTCTCTCTCTCACACACACATCACCTACTTCATATTCTTTATTTGCAGGGACTAAATTAAATTTCACCAGGACTCCAGTATTAGAAAGATACAAAAGCATTGTTTCCCTCTGCAGGGGAGGGAATTTACGAGGACATTTTTGACCTTTTTGGACAGTTTTGCGCAAAAAGACGAATTGTCCAGTGTCTCCATCATCTTCATGCTTTCTACATCTTTCTTTTCCGTCTGAGTGTTTACACGATTTGTCATTGATTGGAATTTAATCTTAGGGACTCAACAGTTTAGCTGCTTGCGAAAACCTGTCAGATGTGAGTGCTGGGATTGAGTGCGCTGCCAAAAAGGTCGGGTTATTGGACTGGAGAGGTTCTGATGAAATCAAAGATAGAGCCAGACGAGGTCCAGCGTTTGAAATACAGAAGACAGGAGACGTCCAAGTCTGCTCGCCCATGAAAAATAAAAAACCCTCCTCTCTATCATATGCATCGATATTCAGGGTTTATAAAGCAGCATTCCACGTTGTATGGAAATTACAGGCCCTTTGTAAGGATGACCCCAACCTCCAAACTACAGAATAATACAACTGAGACGTGTTGTAAATGAATGTCACAGAAGGTGAACGCATTTATATTACTGTCAGAATGTGTTTTGAATGTGACTTTGACTTGAAGCCTTGAACCTAATGAGTTGCCAGACAAAAGAACAAGTCAGTAATTTGAAACTGGTAAAGTTATGATAAGCAGCAAATTAATGTCAGAATAATGTCACTCACTAGATGCTCTACTCATTACAAGCCGTTTGTGTATCAGCGTGAGAAGTAAAGTGCTTACTACGTACATTAAACACGGCGCTGCTTCATATTTTTTTAATGAGACTTCCGCTTTATGATCTCACTCCGGCGAGTGGTCAGACTTGGCTGACTTTGCTCACCAAGGTCAGGACAGAAGTGGTTTGAGGAGGAGAGCCCCCTGCCCACCAGACGCTGAACAAAACCACTTCGCTGCCCCCTCTCCTCCTTTACCATACAAGGTCGTCTCACGCTGGCTACGCCTCCGCAATTAGCATGCAGCCTGTGGCGTGGCCTGTCTGGCGGCGCACACACACACGAGCACGCCGTTCTGCTCTCCTAATGAGATGCCAGTCAGTGAGGATGCCTGCGGGACTGTGAAAGTTAAAAAAAAAAAAAAGGGAAAGAGAAAGAAAACCCTCCTGGGGTGTTTGTGCACCATCTCATGGGTGGTAGAGGAGACTACTGAAGTGCATACAGATGGGCCGGGCAGGGCAGGCAACCAATTTTACATAATACACACCATTTGCCGGATGCTTTCGTCTAAACCGTGGCGCTCTAGCATGGATGCATGCATTTTTAGCATGGGTGGGCCCTGGTGGCTTTTGTAGCCTCTTAGCCCTGTGCTTTGCCAGAGGTTTACCTGCGCTAAACCTCACTGGAGGGGGAAACCGACTTTCACTGAACGGTCGATCTGTCAAGTGAACGCAGCAGCTGTAGGGACAGAAAAGAGCTGATGGTTCCACAAGTGTCTGAATCCCCACAACTGGACACATGGGTGTCTCATGGATAATGTGACAATGTTATAGGTTTATGCTTTGTCTGCTTTCGCTATTTCATGTCTCAGGCATCGGGTTTGGTCAGTACCCATGTGCCTCAGGTGCTGTTTCTATGAAGAAGACACCAGAAGCTGGAAGTGCAATGACGCTGTAGTTTCTGAAATCATCCAAAAATTGCCCCAAAAGTAGAAAGTTGCTTGATTTAACCTGCAAATATCTGTCATCTTGCAAATATAACAGATTTTAAACCTCTTTGTTTGGATAATTCCTCCCTGTTGGGACTCATACTTAACTTCTTCTTTGACAATGTTATACACACAGGCTTGCACCTTCAATTTTCTTTTATCGAAGAGCCAAATATATCCAGGCTAAGTTATTGATTTCCTCCTTTACTGATTTTCCTCTGTGGCAGTCACTGAACAAAGAGGCTCATTTCGTTGGTGCTAAAATCCCCCTCTAAGCCCAGGTGGTTGGTGGGATTTCTGTTCTCACCGATGTGTTATCACCACCCCGAAATAAAACGAGGGTCACTCATGTGGCTGTGGATGAAATAATCACTAGGCAAAGTCAAAGGGATTTAGAAATAAGTACGGATCTTTTGTGAAGTATAAGACGTCATATGACAATCTGATGATACAATGATGTGCAAGAAGTGTGTTTCCATGTTCTCCCTCCCTTACTTTCTTCTATCAGACTGTGTTTATAGTGTGTTTAACAGTAAACATCCAAAGTATGCCAGGATGATGCTCTCAAATTAGCAGCTTTCTAATTATCTTCTTCGCTTATTCTCTCACATCCGAGCTATCTGTGAATACCAGCTGCTAATTATTTCTCTTATCAAGAACAATTATATCAATTCAATAACAATACAGTGGATGTGACAGGTAAAACTACGAGAGAATAAAATACCAATAGGAGCATCAACAGGCTTCTCTGTGCCTTACAACGTGACACTAAGGTCAGCAGCACATTTTGTTTTGTGCTGGCTCCGGCATAGAGCAGAAAAATGATAACACAGAAATGGGACTGTACAGGCCTTTTCACCCCTCAATAAATAGACACAGAGAAAACATCAATGTGTCCTATTGTGATAAAATATTCATCCCACCACTGGTTAAGTTAGCTTTTTACTGAATATTAATAGTGCTTCTGTGCAGCTCTAGCTACTTACATACAGCATGTACCCATTCCTCAACACTGCATGAGGCATAAAAATCACAAAGCACATTTTCCTACAGTGAGGAAGTGATTATAATGCAGCGCTGGTCTCTGGTGCTGCCTACAGAAAAGGGAAGCTTTTAGGATGTGTGCGTGTGTGTGTGTTTGCATCTGTTTAAAAACTTAATGCTGCAGCTAAAATAATGCACTAAACAGCTGCTAATAGGCGTCATTTAACCTTAATACGACCGACGCTATAATGAATGTACCTCTTGAGCGTGAGCTGAAGTTGCCGGTTCATGAAGGCAAGCAGAAAGGTTTTTGTTTCTGACTCAGATCTGGGTCTGATCCTCTGAGGTGTTGTGTACACACACACACACACACTGTGCCATGTTTTGACCCAAATTGCTTCTTTTTTGCAGAGGGGACTGATGTAACTAGGCCTTTGGGATCTGGACTAGATGTTGTACCTCGTTACATGAAAGTGCAGGATTTTGTTATGGTTAAATAAAAAAATCTATCTATCTATCTATCTATCTATCTATCTATCTATCTATCTATCTATCTATCTATCTATCTATCTATCTATCTATCTATAAAAAGAGAAAAGACAAACACAGGATGGGTTGTATACAGCTGATCATACACATTTTAAAACAGCCCAGGGGGTTAAAGGTGTGAAGCAGCGACATGCCTCACAAAGCCTCGATGGCTCCTAATGGCCCCCTGTTTGTAATGGCATCCGTATAGCACCGCTTGACGAGCTGCCAAAGGGGGCGTTGTGTTATTGCGGAGCCAATCACCCACTAAGTATTTGCTGGCTCCTATTTCCTTTCTGCTAATGTGCGAGCCTCCCCAATGCCGCAGCTAAATCGACTCTTTACGCCTGACTTGTCGCCCTGCAGCGACGCACAGAGAATCCCAAAGAGGCATCATTGGAGGGCAGCGCAACGTCTCTGTTGCCATGGATACATTTATAGGCAAGGGGATGTGACTGGGCGGGTTATGATGCTTTTACTGCAACCCTAAATCATGGAAAGTGATGGTGTTCGATGATTAGGATGATGAAGCTGACGTGACCTTTGCAAGGGTGTTGTTAGACGGTGATTGCTCACTTTAATGTGCCATTGGATCTATGGTGTCAGATGGTACGTGGGCAGAGGGTGTGTGTTTGTAAACTGCTTCAAGCCACGATCTAATAGATCTTGAATGGACAAAACAGAGGTAGAAAGATGGACACTTTTTTTTCGTCAAGTAAAAAGTACAATTAGAGGTGTACACTGACAGAAAATGAATGGTGTGGTAATTGATTAATCATTGAAGTAACTGTTAAAGGGGGAACTAGTCAACATAACACAAGTTATTATTATTTCTACATCACTGTGGTTGGATATCAAGACTTAATCAGAACAGTATAGTGACAATATTTTTCCCTGATTTATACTTATTACATCCATTAAGAAGGAGTGCTCATGAGAATAACAAGAAAAATGAAAGATGATTAAAAAAGATTACAACTCGCATATAAAATATATTTTTGTTGAAAAAGTTAGTTCAACATAACTTTTTCAAAAAGTTTTCAACTGGCTTTGAGACCCAAAGGGAGACACGGTAAATATAATTTTGTGATGATTAACTATCCCAGCAACAATCACTTTTCAAATGGGGGGTATATCTAATAAAGGAAGGGAAGTTTGTATAGGTTTCCCAGTCAGGTAGCAATGTCAAACGTTAAAGTCCACCTGTATGGTAAACGGAAAGCTGGCCCGCTGATAAGAACAGCAAAAAAAGCAAAGCTATGAAAGTGAGAGGCAAATAAACTCAGAGAGATGTGAGTCAACGGCGAGAAAGCCCAGACATACTTTGCCCCCCGTTATCGGCCCGCGCAGATGTGCCTCAGCCTTCTCTGCAGCACTCCCATTCGCCACATCCATCACAGAAGTGCACCTTGGGAGATTGAGAGGATGGTGCAAGCGCCAAACCCACCATCTGCCGTCGTTTAGAAATAAATGACAGGCCCAAACCTAGTGGGAGCCCGTCTCATTCCACTGCCAGCGTTGGTGCGGTGACGGGTCCGCCCAACCTTCCTTTTTCCCTGAAATCGATGTGTGAGACCCCTGCCAGTCATGCTGGAGTGTGCCTCGAAGAGAGACTTGGAGTGGATTTGGTTGGTGAAGCACAGCCCTTTACTCAGGGGAGCGGGCAGGTGGAACAGCGTTGTGAAACCAGCTGTCTCCCCACTGATTACAGCAGCCAACATGGAGAGCTGGAGAACTCGTAGGCTTGCGGTGGATCGGACTGGAAAGCAGCTCCACTTTATTTGATTAGAGCTTTATTGATGAGCTTCAGATAAAGACACTATCAGTTATAACAAGCTGGGAGTTTTATGGACTGCCTGTCTGCAGGCAGCACTTTTATTCCAATGTACTCTTACTAATTGATATTTCGCACGCATATAAAGCAATGTGTGCAAATCTACTCCAGAAGGAAACAAAGCTGTGCAATTTAACAGTTTTCCCAAGGTAGAGATTAAGGAAAATTAAGTAGTTAAGTGAACCAAATGGACAATCCGGCTACTGTGTGAGTGATAAATGAAGCCACAGGAATCATAAAACTAACACACAGACATAACCCTCATCAGGGTGAAAAACTACAGCCTGAATATCATTTGCCTAAAACACAGAAACGCCTTCCCCTTCGTTGTCGTTAATCTCCCGGAGGATGATTTCCTGTAGCTTCTCTTTGCCAACTGTAAGAACAGGCAAAGTACTACTTCACTGAGTTCTCGTACGTGACAGCTAATATAAGTTTGGCCCCAGAACTGAGACGGGAGGTAGACTTTATTAATTTCATGGATTTGGAAATGAGCCGTGGTGATAAGGCTATCACTCTCTTATCTGGGGATGGCGGGGGCGTAATTAAGCCGATAGCCAGCAATGATGAAGAAGTGGTGTGAAAAAAAGCCTTGGGGATACGAGGGCGGAATCTGCAGGGCTCGTTTACCAGAGGGATGATTAGATTGGCACTTAATTGCCACCTTTTCTATTTTTAGGGTGGGAGGTTTTCTTATGAGGCTCGCTCCCCTACTTCTTCGATTTTCTTTTTTTGTGGTCAAGGTCAGTTTAGAGAAGGTTCGATTGTCAGATGTGCTGAGGTTTGTTAGATATAGAGGGGGAGGGACGTGTCCACTTCCCCAGCTGGTTGTGGGGATGTGGGAGATTGGGGTCAAGAGTAGGTGGACGTCAGAGTGATAGCATAGCACAAGACTGAATGTTTGCTATAAATGGCTCCAAAGTTTCATCTCTCAAACTTTAACAAGAAGCTCAAACTCTGATAATTGTTTTTGCTGCAACAGACCAGGCTTACCAATCAGCTGTTATTGATTTCTCACCTCACTGTCTCACTGCACCAAAAAATCCCAACTCAAAGCCTGGATCCTCTAAATCCTCTTTCACAACTGATAATGACCAACACCAAGACCCTGTGTAGATTCATGACTGAAACCATATGTACACATGGTTTCACTTAACAAGTCTCACTCATTGAGAAGCTGGGCAGATGTGCACAAGTCTCATTTCCACTCCTAGAGATAGTCAGAAACAGCTGGAGATGCTCCCTTAACAAGTTACTGTCTGAGGCACATTATCACGGATGGCCCAGACAAGAAAGATCAAAATGAAGATTGCGAATCTGAGGCAGTCACAACAAATGTTAAATCTTGTTTTCCCCTGAATTTCATTTACTGGGATGAGAGATGTCTTAATTAGGCTAAAGTTGTGACTAAAATAGTATGAAACAGTCCACAGAGTGCCTCACAATATAATGGATAGTAAACTATGACAAAGGAAGCATTGAGCACATGTTCACTATCATTTCTGCTCATGAAATGTGAAGCTGGAATTCATTTTTATGTCAAAAATTGCACTGATAATAATGACTGCTAGGGCAGTTCAATTTATTTCACGTGCTTACTTGCTTTGCTCTGGAGACCAAATGTGTAAGAAATGCGTAAGGTGACTATAAATACCATTTAATGCCGGAAATGGCAAACATATGGATTTTCTGTGTACACATTATTTATGCATCTGGCTGCAGGTCGACTGGACCACGGCATCTTCCAAAGAAGATAGTTTAGTATTATGTCTGCGGTGGCTGAGGTCCAAAATCTGAAGTGTTCCTCATTCCAGTCTGAATCTGCAGCACAGAAAGTGAGAATTTAAATGGCTATACTCTCCACTAACAGTTATATTACTGTCAGGGTAATCAAGAGAGGGGCAAGAGAGCTGCCCAGAGGCCAGCAAACGTGGCTGCTCTGGACCGATGTCAGGCATGAAAATTGTTAACTATTAAAATGAAAATATGTTTTCTCCTTCACTGAACACGGTAGCAAATCTTGCCGGGAGCTTAGCAAGAGCTGCAGCCATCATTGAGTTTACAACATACGAGGCCATAATACGCCCTCTTAACAGTGCTACATCTTCAAGGCAGACCGGACCCTACAGTGATCCGCCATCTGAAAGTGACACGATCGACCGACTGAACTGGGGCTTAATGGTTAACATGCTAATTCCAGTCGAGGAAAATGAGCGATTCAAAACCGAAACAAATCAAGAGCTAACATAGGTGTTGCTTTCCACCTCTGGAAACAGTTGTCAGTGAGTAAAGACTTGAAGTTTGGTGCTGAACTTGTAACATTTCTAGAGACGGGTAAGTAAATGCTAATGCGAGCTGTGTAGCAGCAAACTTGAGCTAGCCAGTTGATTTTGGCATTTTTGCACTTGAACAAAAACTCAAAATTTAAGGCCAAAAAAAAAAAAAAAAAATAATTCTCAACAGAAAAACAGAATAAGAGGTGAATTTGTTTGGGGACTACTTCATTGATACACATTTGGTGCTTGTAGCAGTAAAGCTAGAGGACCACATTAAAATAAACTACAGTATTTTTCATTATTATGGAAAAATGTGTCACTTAAATGTGTGACTCGCTGTTGTATTCTTAATACATTTTGAACAACAATGGAGCATAATGGCACAAAGAAATAAGCTGTTTGGAGCTTTAGCTACACAGGCAGTGAGTACTGGATCATCGTTGGTTTTGGTCTTTGTAAGGGATTTGTTGATCATAAGATACAGAATAACTCCATTCTTATCCTTAAAATGTCACAGCCCCAGATGTTGTATTTGAGTCTAACTTAGCTGTGCTGCTGCTGTGTGAGAAAATTAAACCTTCGTTCTCGTCCTTGAGTACAGTGGGGGTTTTTCTTCAGGATTTTTTCTATCCTCGGAGAGCAGTAAACTTCGATAGGGTGACTTTACCTGTCCACTAAGATATGTCTGCACAAGGTGAAGCAATGCTCAAAACTAATGAAGACCTTTGTGCGAGGCAGATTTGAGAATATTCCTCTGGTGGCCCCTGACACTCATGATACCTTCCAGTGTAAACATCCCAGCCTGCAGAAAGGGGCTGCAAATTGGCAAAGCCTGCCTGTAAAACCATAATCCCTGCTCCTTCGACAGACGCACGGGAGAATAGAGTGTTATCACCCTGGTTGACACACTCCTGTGTTTTCTCCCAGCATCCTCGGGGGTTTATCACTCCAGCATTTCATTCCATTATCCCGAGCACACCGGGGCTGTCCTCGGAGCAGGGGAACGAGACGACTTGTCAGGGTCGCAGAACAAAGAGGGAGCATGTCGAGCAGCGGATTAGACTGGGAGGAGAAGTGTGGGGCTTCGGGGGAGGGAGAAAAGGGAAGAGAGGGATGCAGGGAGGAGAGGAAACGTGAGGGATGTAAGAACTGAACATGGGAGAGTATAGGGAAAGGAACAAGAGAGAGGGGGCAACTTTTCCCTCACATCTTCCTTCCCTCACTTGTACCTGATGAAACTCCTGCTCTGCATTCACAAAATCCGCTTCATTTTTATTTTCTACACATTTATATGTCACGTACAAAACAAGGAGATGCGGAGAAGTGTTACTTCTCCATTAATTCGGTTGTGTGCAGTGCATCCTGTTGGTTTTGATTTGTGCACCGAGAGAGGAGGACTGACAAAGAAAGATGAGCCACAGAGGGAGGTGTGAATGAATGCCAAGAGAAGACGGCAGGAAAACAGTTGATGGACTTAAATGGGCCTTTTTACAACCATAAGTTGATTTGTTTAAACTCCTCTGTATAACTGACTTCCTGTCTCACCTAAAATATCTCTTCAGTTCTTGTTTACTGCTTATTATGACAAAAATATTTAACAGAAACAAGAGCACTTTAAATATATCCATGTCTTAGGCTGCTATAAGTGCACTTTGCAATGTTGCTGTGACAGATGATCTTTTTCCACCACTGATTAATCAGCTGATTATTCTTGAATTAATCAAGAAAATGAAGTTGTTTAGTCTGAAAAATCAAAGTAAATAGACTAGAAAAATATTAATCAGAGATGTCCAAATGTCTTCAAATGCCTTTTCGATGCTCAGTTATTAGAAAAGCTAATATAGCTTTAAGGATGTAGTCGATCAGATCAATCATTTGATTAATTGACTGATCAGTTCAGTTCCTTCCTCGTGTAGCCAGGTTGCCCGTTCATAAACCTGAGCTTATTCGACTCTGTGTGGTTACTCAGGAATTCCTTTTAATGTTGAACCTGACTATGTTTTTTTTTGTGTCTTGATACTTTAAATTTAAATGAGTGAGCTTGATGTTGGTCTTCAATCTAAATTTAAAATTGAACTTCATGGTTTTTACTTATTAATGCGCAATCATTCAAGTGGAATTTAAAAATGTTCTTTGAAGTAGTTACAAGAGCCAGGCTACAAAATTTTGCATTATGCACACGTGGAGCATATTGTAATCCATCTATTTGAAATGATCAGGATGTTTCTCATAGTCAATCAATGGCTCGCTCAGGCAAAGCATCCTGGAGGCGAGCACCTAAAACCACAGCAGATTACTAATATCTGTATGCACACACACCCACACCCACACACACACAGGTGACACATCATCCCACAATACATCCTGAAAGCTATAAGGCTCAGACAAGCGCACGTGGCAACCCCTAGATCCCACACTTCATTACGCGTCCAGCCATCCCTGACTGGAGTAAATCGATGCAGGATAATAGCCAGCGCCCTCGCCCCTCCATCACTCCATCTCCCCCTCCTCCATCCCACCATTGCTCCATCCATCCACCCTGTCCTCCTTCTTTACTACCATCCATTCATCGGTGTTTCCACATCCACTCTTTCTCCCCTTTTACTTCCATCTCCTCTTTCCGATTTTTCCTCCGACCTGTGTGCTCCCTCCATCCAACCCAATATCCTCACATCACCCCTTTACTAACAGCCGCTCCACCTCTTCTCCCCTGCTTCCATCCCGTCTTTTCCTCCCCATCTCACCTGTCTGTTTTCATCACTGCTGTGGATCATTCCTCTTATCAGGCGCGGGCCTGTGATACCGCTGTCGCATATAACATGTCTGTTGTGATCACTGACAGCTTGGCCGTGCTGCAATGACAGTAACAGGGATAATAAGCTCATTTTGCATGCGATTTCGTGTCACTTCTGTCTGTCTGGGCTGCTTCCTATAATTTAGGTCTGTTGCATCTCTGGGGAGAGTGGCGTTATTAGTCTGTTGAGGATTGGCCAGGGTGTTTAAAAATTCCATTTTGTTAGGGGTGCTGGCTTCTGTGTGAGCGGAGAAGTTGCGGCAGACACAGATCCACTTTCTAAAGGCTACATTACCTTCACTGAACAAACTACACTGATAGCATTTACCACAACAGAGGCATAAAAGCCATGGCAACGGTCAAAGTTTTTGCAATTCTTCAAACTAGTTTTGCTTTGGAAATAATTTATTGTGGTTAATGGGCCACTGCAGGCTTGTTGCATACAATTAAAGCTGTGATCCATTATCGCCAAAAAACAACAAAACAGCCTGTTGTGCTACTTTATTTCATGAGGTCATGAAACATTTGAACTAAGGAACATAATTTGCAAAATGTAGAGGGAAGAAATGATGCCATTATTCGAGCTTTGTTTATGTGTTGTTGTATTTTAAGCGCATTTAGCAACTTTCCGAGATGTTTAAATGATCCAAGTTGAACAATGGTACTTTAAGAGGCCATGTTAACAAAAATGTTTCTTTCAACTGCAAAAAAGTGGCTTTTTTAATGCAAGTCTGGTATTGTGTATGTATGCATTATAAACTATTACAAAATATGAAAGTGCTCACTCCATGTCTATGTAATTTGCAGTGGGAAAGCAACAACTTCACTTTATGCTGTCAGCTGATGCAAATACTCAGAAATACTGAATAATTAATAATTAAGCTTTAAACAACGACTTGATTTGCGATTTGCAAGATTTTCTGTCGACTAAACAATGACAGTGGTTTGAAAGGAGGGGGAAAAATAGATGCATGAAATATTCAAAGAGCTGTGATAAAGTCAGACTGGAGAAACAGGAGGAAGACGGCTCTCTGAGAAAAATCGGAGATCAAAGACCTTGAACCCCCCTTTCACACATCTAGGATGCAAAACATTCCTGTGGCCTGAATCAAAGTGTGATACGTTTGCAGAAATTGGTCTTAGTGTACTTGGCTCCACACAATAGAGAATAGATAGATCATGCAGTTGAAAAATGTGAAGCGTTGGCAGACTTCTAAAAACCTGAACGTTAATGTCAGTGTTCAGTTATTAATGTCCTAGTGTTCAGTAATAAATAGACGGTGAGGCAGCATGAACAACACCAGGACCCTGAAACTGAGCCGCTCCATGAAATTCAACCATCATTAATTTTAGTATCTACACTTCCACCTTTCCTTTGATGTGTAGAAATGTCTTCTGTGAAAAAGACATATAGAATAACATCTTTTTATTCCTATTTTGGACTCCAACATAGCCCCACTCCCCTTTTACGAGTACATTTTAACCATTTAAAAAGCATTAAACAGTCTATTTTTGTACATTTTGATGTATCATTGTGAATATTCTTTTATTTGCTGAATTGGTTGTGTTGGTGTTTGTCATTATTGGGTTTGAATGTCCCAGTAGTCTCATTTTACCCACAGAGATATACTTTTGTAAATCTCGTGTAATTGGTCCTCTCTCTGAACCATATGGTGATGATTGATTGGCTTATTAAACGTATATTAGAAGTAATGTAACACATAGTTAACCAGAAGTTGAAATTTTCATCCGAAGTGCCAACACTCAAATATTTACTTACTTACTCCCCCGGGGTGTGCATGCCTGAACTTAAACCATCTGTTCACACTGCTTGCAGCTCATGATATCACTCACTGGGTCTCTAAGTGCTGTAGCTAATATTTGGTGACACTATGGTAAAGCCATGTATGAGTGTTTCTGTAGCAGCTAGTGCAGTGTTAGAAAAGTCCATTAGTCCTCCACGGTCTGGACTAGATGGTTGATTTTTATCACAAGCAGACATCATCTCTTTGGAGAGAAAAAGTTGTCTGCAGCTGAACTATTGAGCAATATTTCCCATTAGTGCATCATGCGATGAACCCCACACATGTATTACCTCATTTACTGCCTGGAGTCTGCAACAACACTGACTCCTACAGCTGGCAGCTATCAGCTACTTCCAATCAGCCAGCACATTTTCTAACAATGCGAACACTGTGGCCGTCTGAAGGAGACGAAACATTCGGATTTCCTGTGCAAAGTCTGCAGAGAGCAGAAATCTGATGAAGTGTAAGAACATCTCCGGAAATAAATAAAGGCAGAGATGGAAGCACAAAATTAATCAGATCGCAGAAACTCAACGCTCAGCTTGGATGTTAACAACATAGCTTGTGATTTATTTGTAATCTCTAGTCAGACAATTTTTCAAATCGAACAGACTGCAGGATGACACTGACGTCTGCTTTGTCAAAATCTGAATATCTCACTTCCACAACTGTTGGAAAGCAGCTGCTTTCTTGTCACAGGTAATGACAAAAAGGAAAACAAACAAACACCACAACAACAAATAACCAACAAAAAGGTGACTGACTCATCAAGAGTTTTGAACGGACTCAAATTCTAAATTAAAATGCTCCAGTGTTTCAGAAAAAAAAAAAAAATTATGTAAGTTTAAACAACAACAACAACAACAGGAAGAAGAGTGGACGGTGGCTCTGCATGTGCCATATTGCCAAGATGGTGACTGCTCCAATGTGACATCACAAAGTTACAAAATTCCTGACACCTTGTTTTAAGGCTCAGTTTTTGAATACAAGCTGCACAGACTGAGTTTTCATTCTTTCACAGTGTTTACACAGTGTATAGACCTGCTTTAAAATCACAGAGGACTTTCACTTTCTACAATATAGCATCTTTAATTATAAATGTCAATACTGATCCAGCTGTCACTCCCCAAAACAAAAAAACTTATCTCAAAACTTAAAATGAACATCAAACTTTTGTAGAGTCAACCCGAGAATCAAATATTCATCATCTCACCATAAGAGCAAACCGTGGATCAGTCACACTGTTGCTAACAAGGGGGATATGAAGTGGATGTAACAGAGGGTGAGGCAGAGCAAACACTGCGGCAGCAGCTGCTCTCTGCAGTACAACCATTATGACGGGAGGAGGCAACGCTCGTAGGGGGAGGCGCGTAATGAATGTGCAATGGTGGCGCTCCTCAACATCTGTGCACCCCAAAGCCCTGCCATACCTTCACCTCCTTGAACACGCACTCGGCTTTCACCATAGTTCTTTTTTTAACTGCTGCGGGTTTCTTTGTTTGTTTCATGTTTATGTTGTTTGTTTTAAACCGTGTATGAAACTGGGGGCGACATGGAGGAGGTGGAGAAGTTAGAATGTTAAAACTCAAGAGACGGAGACAGAAAGGCGGGGGAGTCAGGAGTGGGAGGATCGGAAGAGCATCCCCATCCCCCTCCCTGCCTCCTCCACGCCTCAGCCCTCCACCCCCTTACAACTTTTCTTTGGGGGCTTCTTATAAACCAACCATCTATCTCCATTATGCCCCCGAAATTGCTATTTGTCGCTTTGCGGGGAAGAAATAATCAATATGTCTTGTGGGGGCAGCGAGCGCATTAGAGGAAGCAAATTGATGTCTCTCGCCCCAGCGCTCCTCACCCAGCACACTGCACCACAGCTAATGGGAAACCTCGCTGGCTGGCAGACAGGGAGCCAAAGTGTGTGTGTGTGTGTGTGTGTGTGTCTGTGTGTCAGTGCACATGAGTGAATGAATGAGCGAGTGGTCAGGCAATGGGGAATTTGTTAATGCAAAGTGAATGCCAGTGTTTGTGTGCTCATGTGTTTGTGTGGGTGCAGGCAAGTACGCATTCAGTCAATGTGTGTGTGTATCTGTGTGCATGTGTGTGTCCTGTCTGTTTGTGTGTGTCCAGTACCGACACAGCCTTATCTCTCACAGCCATCCGGTTTTAGGTCTTTGGGCTGTCAGAGGCAGATAGCCCTGTCACTACCGCAGCATCCCCTTTCCCCGAGAGCCTTGAAGGCTTCCTATGCCGACTGACACTTCCAGAAAATCCCCACCTGATAAGTGCATTGCAGACGGACGTGACTCGCCCACTAGTCTATCTCCCCTGTCTGGGCTTTTATTCCATTACACTTCTCTATCGTCCTCGATCACAGGGCTGGGGAGAGTAAACATCCTTTTCCTGATTTTGAAAAAGACACTTTTGCCTTTTGTAAATGTAAATGCTGCTTTTTCATCCAAGCGAGTGCCAACACCTTCCTTTTACAATCTGCAGGCAAAACAAATGTAGAAAACCCAGCAGTCATAGTGAATGAAATGTGGGACCTGCACTTGAACTTCACAGGCACTGAGAAGAGCCAGAGAACGATTTCCAGACTGGTTCTTGTTTCTGGCAACACTGTGGGACAAAGTGTATCTACTACATACATATTCATATGTTTACAACTTGGTGCTTTTATACTCAGAGTGTGGAAGGTCCCTCTCTAATCCTGTTTCCCATACTTGGTGTTTTTTTTACCTTACAGATGAATGTTTCTTCCTTAATTTATTCATTCTCATCTTCTAAACATGTTCTTAATATTAATAAAGACAATGTGAATACTGAATACAAATGCTTGTGCACAGATCAGATAATTAAGATTTTGCATTTTTGTTTTGTATTCATAAGTTTTCACCTGAAAATATATAACTACTGGTTTCGGCCTCTCAAATGTGAGCGCTTTGGGTTATTTTTCTGTTACATTTCATTGTAAATTGAAAAATCACTGTCAGAATAAAAAGTTATTTTATCTATATTGTGCTGTGTCTCATCACAGTCACCACAGTTTTGATCTGTTCCTCCGCATTTGTAGCTGGAGCTCAGTTGAAATGACAAAAGCATAAATTTCCATTGTTTTAGCATCAGATTTTTTATTTTTTATTTGAATTCATACTTCTTCTCATCATATACATATATTTTTGAGTTGCTAAGAAAATAAAGATGACAAAACATAAGGCTGGATTCAAGTGTCTGTTCCTGCCTTCTATTCACAGTTTCACAGTAAATGTACAAGTGACACAATGGAGGCAGCAGCCGCAGAACGTCACTGTCACGCCATTATAATATGAAAAATGAATATGTGAATAGTGTGACTGATACTGTGAAAGTCAAGAGAATAAATTCAACTTTCTGTCATTCTTTCATAACCCCCCCTCACCTCACACACACACACACAAAATCAATCTCTGGCTGTGTCATCGCAGTGCTCAGATGGCTGTGTCTCATCTCAGACACAGGATGGGGGGGCGTCGCAACAGGATTCTCGATTATCCATTTATTTGCTGCAGAGGGCATTAGGGGCCTGTCAATCCTCATTTACCCAGTCTGCACTTGCACAAAAAGTAGAGCCATGACCACACACACATTTGATGTCGACTACTATTTAGAAAAAAAAAAACGTCCATATTGCGATTTTTACTTTTCCTGTCTAGACTTTTCCTTTCCTTCTTCTTGACTGAGAGATTTATGGGATACGGATGATGATCTAAATTTTACTGATGGTCAAAATCCTATGTAAAGTAGTACAAATCTAACAGTGAGTAAGTCTGTCTCTACATATTCTCATGTGCTCCTTTGAGACAGGACATTCGTCAGGAACTATTTTCAGCCATGGACGAAAACACACCGGGTGCTCTGGTGAGTACAAGCAGCAGGACAGCGTATGTGGGTTAACTTAAAATAAACTACAGTGCCCAGATTCATTGTAATTAAGGAGCATGCTTTTAGACAGCAATGTTGTTTTATGGCAAAAAGGAGTAAACTACATTAGGCTCCAGATACTCAATGTTGGATTTGGTCTTGTTATGGCATAAGAAGGAACTGAAACATTTACTGGCAGAAAACATCATTGTGTGTATTTTTGAGACCATTAGCTTTTGCAGCATTCATCCTTTTTCTTTATCTTTTCTCTGAACTGCACTTCCTAGGGATCACCTGTCAGTCACACAGTGCCTCTACTTCTGTTGTCTTTCTGTTTGGATTTTTCTCCTTTGATAAACTTTCTGTGTGGAGTTTTCCTGTGTGATTTCCCTCCAGGTGTTCCCATTTCTCCCACAGTCCAAAGGCAAACAGGTTTGGTTAATTGGACGCCTCAAATTGCCTCTGTGTGTGTGAATGGGCCTTTTGTTGGCAGCAGATTTTTAACTTGGGGTGATAATTCAGTGCAAGTTTACTCAGTAGTTGTTTTAAACATGATAAACACACAAGAATTGATTCATGTATGAGCCATGAGCAGGTTTCAGCATCATATGGCCTAATCTCAAAATACGTGAATGAATGTGGAAGTCATTAAAAATTGAATGAATATCTGATGACAGAAAGTAAATAAGACCATGTGACCAGTTCATACATCATTTTATGTTACATTTTAGGTATTTGCTCTTGGTAGAAGTTAGACTGCTGCTAGCATAGTAGCATAGCAGCTTACTGTAGCTGTTGTCCTTTGTTGTTATGTTATGGTGATTTGGTCTTTATGGGTTTTATGTCACTGTTGTGTTTGAGTTCGTCTTCCATATTCTTATATTTTTCTGGTTTTATGACAAAGCATTTTGTGAGCCTTGTATTTAAGGGCACTGCTTAGCAGTTTAGCATGTTAGCATGCTAACTTTTCAGTCATCAATGTTCCACCAACATGGCTAATAACATGGTCACCATCCATAAATGTTGACTAGTGAGGGGCTACAGCGTCTAAATGTGTTGTTATAACATGTGATAAAAGGGTTAAACAAATGACAAAGGATTTTAGCATTTTTGGACCAAATTATTTCTGTTTCGTGCAACTCTGGAGAACAATGAGCAGGTTTCCTCCACCTGCAAACTGTCCATCCCGCTATAAAAACCTCTCTATGGTGTCTCCCACAACAGTGACACAACAGTGTTATAGAAATAATTCCACTACCAGCTGCATGTGACAAACATAACAATTGTGCGGCGCCGCAGGTTAATTCACAGCTTTGATGGATGCTGAATCAAGGCTGTCGCTGCAAGCACACAAGAAACCATGGCAATTAGAAAAGCCCTGTGTGTGAGAGTTGGCTGCTGCATGCACCGCTGGGCATAAATGAGTCTAGCAGCCCGGGCAACGTAGGCAGGGCTTTAACACAACACCGCAGACACGCCTAAGACTCCCATTGTGCCTCTCACTAATCCATTTCCACCCTAACAAGCTGCTGCCTTCGAACCCAGCCATCCAACCACAAGCCTGTCCACCGTCTGCTGGGCTTGGTGCAGCTCCAGTATTCTGACTTTCAGCAGCCATTTTAAGCTCTCTCTGGCAGCATTCGCTCTCCACTATGTTGAAACAAAGCTGTAACGTTTCAGCATTGAAGGGCTGCTGCTCCACTGTAGGCCTACTTGTTTGAATGCAGGCATTCAAAGTGGCCAGCTGTGTTTTTTATTGAGCGTGTATTTGTTAATCTGATTGTTTGTTTTTTTGGTCTGTGCATTAAAACTGAACCCCTGGCATCTAATTGTGTACATTTTCAGATTGGCTAATGAAGCATAGAAGGGAAGGATAAACAACATCAGAAAAGGTAGATTGTAATATTATACTCCTTTGTCCAACCAGAACAAGGAGCCGTCCTCAGCATCACCTTGAAGTTTTATTATTTTTCTCCCTCATTGACTGCATTTTGATTACTTCTATAACCTCCAGATATTCAGCACAGGAGACTTTTTCTTTACCAACAGAGGTAAAGAAAAATAGCCCTTTAGTTCTGTGCTAATAAAGCAGCCAAGACGCCACAGAGAAATCAACAGTGCATTTTCTCTATTGAGCTGACAATTGTTGAGGCACTTGAACAGCACTACTTATTGTCCTCGCAGCCGAGAACATTACCTCAGGTGAAGAGAGCTGAGTAGCTGACAAATAAACAAAATTAATAAGAACATTTGAAGCCTCCGTGTGTGTGAGAGAGTGTTTTAAATAACACCTCTTGTTGCCATGTTGGAAGACATGAAAGAGCTTTAGTTTAGTAGCATCTACAACTTTACTTTTTTTTTTTTTTTTTTTTTTTTTTTTTGCCCCTT
>OMNW01021771.1:3656-31238 GCA_900303245.1 Selene dorsalis
CTTGACTGTAGTTCCCCACTAGGATTTCTATCACTGGGTAATGGAACACCAGGAGATTTAGGCAAGGATGTTACTGACAAAATATATATTTTTATGTCTGCCTTGCCTACTAAAGCATAGACCTTGGTGTTGAGATTGCTCCAATTTAGACCCTTTTTCCAAAGTCAGAAACACAAAGATGCATTGAAGAACACTGGCAAACATGTATATGAATGTGCTGGCTCTGCAAACACAAATACAAGGCTTAGCCATTAGTAGCTGATTGGTATGCTCCTCTCAACTGAATTGTGGCATGCTGCTAGCCATCACAATAACACAGCAACTCAATGTTTCCACATCCTTCACAAGATCTTCACTAACACAAACTTTAACTTGTAAGCCATACATCTAAGGTTATAACATATCTCGGTTTGTTGACTTTCAACATTGGCAGGGTTTATTGGATAATACAGTTAATGCCAGAAAAAGTGACAAATCAGACCAAGATTTATACTCCAGAAAACACAATATGCAAATGTAGAGAGGGAGTCAGATTTTGTTTGCGTTAAAAGTCACAATGTTCCACCTCCAGGAGTGCAATTGCAAAAAAAAAAAAAAAAGGCGTGGAAATGGGATGTGCCACTTGGCCCCAAAAAGGAAGAAACTGAGAAGACAATTGTCCTTGATGTGCTGCATTGTGAAGTAAATGAATGTATGTGTTTAAGACTGTGTTGGGTCGTTAGGACTTGACAAAGTTAATAAACTGTGCCATTGTGCACTGATTAGAAATCCACAGGCCTGTCAGGGAATTTCAAAAACAGTTGATTGAAAAGCTTTTCTAACAAATTTTGTCATGGTATCACTTAACACCATCAGTGCAAAGATGGAACAAACAGTCAGAGTCTTCTAATGTTGGTCAAGGCTGACTCCGGCAGGTTTCCTCCTGGTTGTGTCACTCTGCCATTGCTTTTTATTCCCTTAAAAGCTTTTTTTCCCTGCACGCTGTGGCATTTTTTTTTTCTGTTGGTGCAACTACAAGCATTTCATTCAAAAGGCTGCAGCATTTACATCTAGATTTTGTTTTAAGAATCTGCCATAAACATATTAATTTTTGTTTTTTCACTTCACCGTAACTGAAGATTGTTGTTGCTACTGCAGAGAGGACACAGAATTCACAATTTCAAAGCAGTTTCTAATGCAGGTTATATTTATGGTACATTTGACAGAAAGGCTGAACGTGTAAATTACTTTGTGTATCATATAGTCACTCATACAGTAGATACAATAAACACTAGCCACGCATTTTTCATACAATCTGATTATAATCATTCTGATCGGAAATTCCAACTTCACTGTTTACATACATGCATCAAGCAGTTAATTAGAATAAATTCACTGTGACATGTACAGTTAAGTTTTGCTTACAGTTAAGTTCCTTCCGTAAACAAATGCTGTCAAAGTGTTCATTCGCTCGCCCCTCTCCCCATGCTTACATTCTCTCTTGTATGTGCCTGTTGTCTACCCTCTGATCAAAATGGACCTATATCGTGTGCTGCAGTTACTTTTGTTTCTGGTTTTCTCTTTAATCAAGCTGCAAACACAGCAGTTTATACTTCTCCTGCGATCTCTGTGAGGGGGTAGGCTACAGCAGGGCCCTCACAAAACAGCAATGGTTAATTTTGTGCCCCTTCCACCACCAAAAACCAGGAACCAGTGGACACACATGCGCAATAGGGCTACTTTGATCCGATTAACCGTTTACATGGACCTTGATCCGAAAATTGACTGGCATTAACCACAATCTTGATCGGAAGGAAATTTGTTTTCCAAATGAGCCCATTCGGATTAAAATACTCCAATCAATGTGTTTAGCTACATGAAGCAGTTTTATTCGGATCGGCATTTATTCCTGTTTTATTCTAATTATTTGTGTCCATGTACACACGGCTATTGAGGAGAATATATGCCAAGCTGTCATTTAACTTACAGCTATTGTACTCCAAATTTATTTAAGAATGACACCTAAAGATGAGACTTGCAACAACTGCACAAATTAAAAATCACATTGCATAAAAGCTCAACAGAAGTGAAGAAGCCTTGTAATTGAAAAGTTTGCTAGAATTGGTGGCTAACTAGCTTTTTCAATCTGGGAAATCACCAAGCTCACCTGGTAAAGTGACCACAAAGCCAAAGCAATTCAAATCAGTCTCCCATTGTGCTACTATATCATCTTGTAAACTTTATTTGGACCATTTATTACAGGCACTGAATAAAATGCCACACTAAATCAGACAGATTTGATACAAGTAAGTAAACTATAGAGGAAAAGCCAGACATTGTTAAGGAGTAGTTTTGAATTAAAAAAAAAAAAAAGAACGCAGTGAATTTCTGTGTGCTTAGTTCAATTTTCCCACAGTATTTCTAGTGCAGGTCCAATGTAGGTGTAAGTTTCTGAATTTTAGCCGTCATGATGGAGGTTATTAAACTTTGAAGACATGCTTATTTTAACCCAGATCATGAGCTTTAAAGTTTTTTATTATTTATTCTAACCAAACAGTGAGCGTTAATCTCCCGTTTATTATTGTACCCTAACGATGATCCGGTGCAGCTGTCATCATAGAGGCACTCAGGAGATTTCAGGAGATGTTCCTATGGGTTGTATCTGAGAGAAAAATGTTGTCCACGGGCGTCAGGTTGGGAGAAAGTTTGTCATACACCATTATTTACTTAGATGACACCCCCACCCCACCAATGTCCCCTCTGTCACATACTAAACATATTTAACTGAATGCCAAGAAGTCAAAGCAGAACCTTGAGCACAGGCAGTTGTAATATAGAGCTTATGTAATTCAAGTGCAAGCAGTGTCCCTGTGAAATGAATAGCGTGGACTTTCCCTCACTATAAAGTATCTTTCAAGGTCTGTCTGGAGGAGGACATAACTATGGAGCCCACACTCCCGAGTGTGCAGCTGTAATGTCTAACAACTTCCTCCATTTTTCCTTCTCATATTCAGCTAATTTGAGTCTTCCTGTCTCTCTGTGGTGCTGTGTGCTCTATACATCTTCACCCACCATTCCCTCACATTTTCACTCCGTGCACTCTCACTCTGGAGGGCCTATACACTGGCAGATAAGAGGAAATGAAGTCTCGTCGGCACAATTTGAAGCACTGCTTTGAAGCTGAATGTGAAATAGCAGCTACGCTCCTCTCTGCTCCTCTACGGCTGGTAAAATAAGGGCCCTCTCGTTAAAAGCACTTTACCTGTGCTCCCTCTATGGATCATTGCTCTCATTAAACAGATTTGGGGTTACATTCAAATCACAATTACTCCAAGCACTAACTGTTAATGGGCACAAGGGTTGAAAGAGTAAGAGAAATGTTTCTGACATTTCTTTTTATATCCCTTTGAGCTGGGATGAGAACACATCAAAAGGTGTAAGGTGAATCATAAACTAACCTAAACCTGAATGGGGATTGATTTCAAAGATGTGTAATATTGAACTGCACCTGAAATCACAGCTAAGGAAATTCAAACTTTACGCTAGATTTGAATCTTATGTTCTTCTGGGAACAGCTACTTACATAATGGTTATATGTTTGAAATGTAGAATTGAATTTTCTCTCCAGATTGAACCAGTAACTGGAGCACATTCTTGCCCTTGTGTAACCTTTCAGTACTTACTGAGTGAGTTTTTCTGTATTTGAATATGCAACACACATAACTGTGTGTGTATAAGCGAGTGTGTGTGTTAGTCTTGGGAGTGTTGCATGTGTACCAGACTGTCGAGAACACCCCCTGGGTCCTACTGCACAATGCCAAGAAGAGTGTAGGCAAGATACTTTCATCTGCTCACCACAGAGATCCTGCTGTGCATGCGTGTGCGCGTGTGAGGTTGTTCGTGCACATACTGAGTGTCAGAAGAGGAAGATATGTAACCTTAGGCACAGACAAAGGAACTGCAAATACAGTAACAGTTCCTAATTTGATCCCTGATATTTTAGATTTCACAGTATTTAAATGATTGTTTGCACTTCTCTCAGAATTGTTGCTGCCTCTGAGAATTTCTTTAAGTTAGTACCCAGGTGATTGCCACAGGGAAAGTAAGTGATTAGGTTTTTCATTAATGGCCAAAAGAAAGAAGAATGTGGATTTCCTTTGTATCTCAGAAATGGCATATACAGTAAACACATCATTTTATATTTTGCATATATTTGAGAGCATGTGTGTGATTGCACCTCACTGCAAGTATGTTGCATGCGTTTGTGTATGTGTTACCGTATGTGTGAGGACCTCTCCTGGTGACTGCCTAGGGCAATAGCACAGGGTGTAATCCCATGTATGCCTCCAGTCTCTTAACTGCCTGCATAGATGTGGAGGAACGTTTTAGCCCCTGCAGTGTGCCGTAGGGCACGAGTGCTCACCCTCCTGTACTGCTAACAGACAGCAGCTGCCTGGCGCAACAGTCTCCTCTTAGCTCTTACCATTTGTGTGTGACTCCTTCTACACTCTGTATATGTGTGGCACAGTTCAATTTGCAGCAGTGAGAGGTGGCTTAAGGAGGGGGAAATTGACTTTTGACAGCCATTATATTAAAGTATGCTCACTTTCACAAATTTGTATCAGTTTCTGCAGGTGAAGAGCACTCCCTTGCCTGGAAATCTCATCATCTACTTAATGTATAGCCTCATCTTGATTGGCACTTGGTTGTGCAAAGGCTAAGAAATATTGCAAGTAAAACATGCTTATAGAGAAGCCAAATGTCATGCATTGATAGAAAACTGACTGCAGACATCCATAGTGCTCAATTCTGGCTACATGACGGGCAATCAAATTTTATTTGACAAATGAATTCAAGGAAACTGTCACAGACATGAATAGCTTTATTCAGTAGGTGCATAGGAATAATACCATTTAAAATAAACATCAAGGGAAATTATCCACACTGTTTTCTATGTTCTTAAAATAGTTGAAGCACAATTTCTGGGAAAGACTAAAGCCACACATTCAATATGACTATTATTTTGGCTAAAATCATCCCATCCTCCTTCACTGACAGCCTGATGGGTTGCCCTAACAATGTGCTGTTATGGCCTTCAATCCCACTTACTGGAAATATTGGTATCTGAACACATTATTCAACAAAACTCTGCATATCTTATAATTTCTGAATTATGTGGAATAACAACAAATCATAAATTTGGGCTGCTACACACCAGTAGTGTGTTTGTGGTTTGCTGTGATGTGGTCAATATCCAGAAACGTGTCAATGAGAACAACATGACATACTCAGTATTACGTAATCATCCAGTACTGTGAAGGTGTATCTGATTCTCTAAATTAAAAAAGAGGGAAGAATTGCTATCACTTGATATTGAATCTGTAGGTGCTTCCACCATTTGCTGTGGAACTTGTCATAGTCTATTTCCTTTCTGTCTGTGTCCTTATCCTTTCAACCTTTTTATTATTACCACAGCCTGACCTCCTGTGGTGTTTATCGAGGGTTCTGATCAGGTTGTCGAGGAAGGCTGGAGGAGTGACAGGTGGGCTTGATGATAACTATCCATCCACCCCCTTCCATCTCACCATGGTGCAAGTCTCAACCACTGATCTCATCTCTGATGTCTACGGTTGCAGCAGAACACAGCAGAAAGGTAGATCAATAGGTGTCATGATCGATAGGTCAGAATGAGGAATCACTGAAAGGTCGGTGCAGATCGATTCCCACATTATTGCACTGCAACCTCTCAGCTGTTGCATGTTGGTCATTAAGTATTAAACCCTGCAGGATGCTGGGACCCCTGCCTGCTTTTAGTAATATCAACTAATCCTAATAATTAGCTCTGCTCTGGCTGGAGGGGCAGACGATGACATTTTCTTCATCTTTGTGTGATGTGTTATGTTACAATATCTGCCTGGCCCTCACACCCCTGACCTGTCTCTCTGTGAGATGGTTCCTCGTTAGGAGAAAGTCAGCTCGCCCCCTGCTGCATATAGCTTCTGCCATACAACCATCATTAAAGTGGGACAGTGCTGTATGCAGCTGCCACACCACAAGGTTCTTGGAACAGCATTCTTGAGGTCCAGGAGGTTATCCTGGAGCCACATGGGGTCCAAATCACAAATCCTACACCACTTGCTAAGAGCAATCCTGGTCAACCAAAGAGATTACTAAGACATCAACCTACGGTCTGCCAGGAAAGAGGCGGGAGCACCCGCTTGAGCCAAATCAGATTTTCACCTTTGTCTTGAATGGTGTGAAGCAATGATGGAGTTTTGACTGGCTTGAGAAAGACAGTGTCGTGGTAGGTGACAGAATAGATGGAGTCAACTTAAGTAAAGCACTGTATCTCATGGAATGATGCCAGTGTGTGACATACAATAGTCTATATGACAAAAAAAAAAGTGAAATAAAATTCACCTTCACTATTTTGTGCTGCTTGTCTGTCCTGTGCTGCTGAAAGTCTCTCTCCTGAATCTTGCAGCTCTGTGTCTGGTCATCTTCAGCCTTCAGCATTCCTTATCTAAGAGATATCAGGCTTATTCTTTTCAACTGACAGTATAAACATATAAAATGAGCGGTCTCTAGGAAAAATCTCTGTAAAATCACTTCCATGGTAATCTTCAGAATATTTACTATTAACTGTCAATGACAGACTCCAGTGACAGTGCAGTCTTGTATTTTCTTGCCGCAATATGATGTCTCCAACTTCTCCAACTTACTGCAGATCTTGCTACACCTCGATTAACTGAAAGGAAAAGATATTTAAGAAGAGGGAAAGGAAACAGTATTAATATGATAACTGAAAAGTAATAAGATGACTTATTCAGACGATAAATCACAGTGTAATTTACTCATTTACTTGCAACTGCTTCCACTTAAAGTGATGGTTTGGGTTATGTGATACTTTCAAGACTGTCCTACTGTTGAAAAAAAAGCCCATTAGTCATTTATGCAGCAGGTGTGCTGGTGTCTGATTTCCATATGAAACTAGCGGTTAAGTAGCAATGTCATTATTGTAACCATGACAACAAAAGATGTTACTGAGACCTGTTTGTAAACCTAACCAAATAGCTTGACTACATAAACCCAATCAAGCCATGACTGTGATTGTAGTAACCACGGCAATGGTCAGTACGCTGCTCTTGGTACAGTGCTGTGTTTATTATGGTAGCCATGACAACTGAGGTCAAGCATGCATCCCACTGTGGGTGTACTATTTCCGGAGACGCTCTTATGGGTTCAGTCACAGGGTTGAAAAAAGTCACCGGTATGGTTGTTTAGGTTGGAGGGCTTTTTGACATATACAGTCAGTGCATTATCTGCAGAAGACCTCTCTCAGATGGAAGACAGACAGACAGAGACGCTGAGTGATGTAGCCTCCTGCTATGAATGGGGCCAGCCACAAAAATGTGTTTTAGTGACTTAAAAAAAAAAAAGCCCAACAATGTCGTGGTTATATTACTGTATTGTATTACTGTAAGACTAACAGGCAACATTGGCTACTGGTCAGAACACTACTCTGAGATGTATTGAGAAATGTCACTTCCACTTCAGGATCATGCTAATTGTTTGCTTAGGTTTAACTAATCAATTGTTTGTCCCAATATCATTGCCCTTTGATTTTTCCCCTATAATCTTGTATAACATACTAATACATGAACATCCTTGATCACCACTGAATTAGTGTGGACATTAAATTAAATCAATCAACAGTACAAATTGAACAAATTGAAAACTAAATACTGACATGCAAGTTCAATGCTGAAGAATCAAGCCTGTGCTGTGGCCAAGCAACTACACAGGTTTCTTTTTACCCCCTTAACCTATTTTGTCCAGCACTTCTCTCCTGAAATGGCATTAGCATAAATCTCCAGCCCATAGAGGTAATGATGGCGTGAAATTATGGCTGCCTCAGCAGACCTTATTCCCCTCTCTGCTCTCCCTCCCTCTGGGTCCAAGGCCTCAGCCTTCGACTGAGATCGTCTCCCATGTCTTCCTTCTCTCCATCCTCTCCCTCTCTCTTCTCCTTCGCCTTCTAGTTCCATTCAAAGGGAATGTGTTACTGAATTTGAAATTGAGTGCCCTTCTTTCAAGGACCACAGCTAATGAGACGTTTTGCCTTGAAATCCAGGCTGGATGGCAGGAGACCCTAGTGGGCGAGGCCTGGAGATGATAGCCACCCTGTACATCAGGTGTAAGGCTGTCCGGATCTTTAACTGCTGAGAAGGGGAAAGGTGGTTTCTATAGGAGTGAGAAATAAGAATAAGCCTTAAGAAGAGAACCCTTCACTGGGTCACCTGGGGCTGCCATTGTGAATCCAAGAGTTGACCTGAAATAGCACGCCTGTGTGATCTGCATCTGTGCAAAAAGAAGACCGACACCAGTCAGGCCTCCCTCTTTTGCATACATGTATAAGGAGCGATATTGGGGAAAAAAAAGTAGCCCATTAGGGTCTGGGGAAAGATAGGAGGTGACAATTATATTGAGGTGGAGGAAAGTACACTGGAGTGGGTCAGAGTGAGCTGAGGAAGGATGGAGTATGGTGAGATGGAGAGGAGAGTCAAAGAGATGGAAAGGGGGTCGGGCCCATAGAAACAGGTATACTTGACAGTTTGCGGTCCAGGGATCATCTGAGAGACGCTGCATGGGTGCAATGATGAAAGGAATCGAGAGCTTTGCGTCCTAGGGGTTCTCCCATTAATCAGAGGCCCCGAGGAGCGAACCTTGCAGCCTATGGGCCCCTGGCCGCTGCTAGCCACTGTCATGCTAATGAAAGAGGCTCAGGGTGTGAATGGAGAGGCTAGCTTGTTACCAGCGTGCTAATTAATGCATGCGGCAGGGGTGTGTGTGTGTGTGTGTGTAAGTGAGGTTTTTATGCATTTTAATGAGATGTCTGTGTACGTGTGAGAGTGTGTATGCGTGTCAGGATGACAGGGATTTGAAGCATGGAGTGAGACGGATGTGCAACCAGGTTTTTAAAATAGGGGCCCAAGAGTGCAGAACACAGCAGATGAATCCTGGATATGGTGTGGAAATTATTTGCTGGGAATTACCCAACATCGCAACTCTAGCTCAAGTTGGCTCTATGATAAAATAAGCACAGTACACTGCAACTATAGACTCTACACTGAGTCTAAAGAAAGAAAAAAAACAGTGTGCAGATTCTGTATATTTTAAAGTGAATTAAATTCTGATCAAAACCGTAATTAATCACCATTATTGTCATCAAAGGATAAAATCAAATTGATTTCCTCAGCTGCAAACTGCACTGCCTCAAACATTATGTGGTGCAAACAGTCTTGTCTGATCTACTTTCTCACGACTGGCCACATCCCACTGACTGCTGTTTATCAGTGCTCATGTCTTGTCATGTCCCAGACTATGACAAAAAATTATCCTCACCCCAGACAGCCCTCTCTGTCTAGCCCACGTTCCCACGGATGAATAGATGGGGGGGACTTGTGGATGGCCATAGGCGCAGCATATGGCCATAGGCCGCAGCATTGTCTGATCTGTTTGGGGAGGATGAAAAAACAGCATTGTTGCACGTGTCACTCGGACAAGAGATAGAAGATAGATCAGGTTAAATGCTCCGAGGTTATGGCTTGTGAGAGAATAACTACTACGCCTGCAATGGGAAATTGTCATCTTTGAAGAATTAAATCATTTTCTAGAGCATCAACATGAATATCTCAGTAGATGTGACCCAGTACAGATGTGATACACTAATGAAATACGCGCCACATATTTCCATCAATCAGCTTATATGCATTTTTAACAGCCTCTTAGAACACCACCGTGCATTTTAAGGTGTCATCTTTGCACTGAACAACAACAAAGTAAACATTTTTGACAGAATGATAGAGTTATAGTCCGTATAAACAATAAATACAGATAAATTCTGCAAATAAGTGGTGGCAATGTCCTGCATGCGGCTGTGTTCTGCCCATCTTTAGGCAGCCGCCTCTGTGTGAAACACGGTGTGCTGAATAACAGAACATACTGCAGGTCACTGTCTCGCTTCACGGGTACGATACACTGCAGGTTCCTATATTTTGTTCCACCAGCATTGCCTCCTATATGCCACCCTACCCCCACCCTTGTCCACCCTGTAAAGTGCCATTATAAAAATGTCAAGGGGTCCCTCTCTCTCGTCGTGCCTGTCAAAATCATGTGCCATTATGCAAATCACTGTGTGAACACACACTTTCAAAGATTTACATAGGCTATATGGGCTATAAGCAATACTGAATTCAGATGATTACAGAATTAATCTTAGAGGTACATAATGCGTATGTACATTTATGGAAATGAGGCAATATTTTAAATCTGCCCTTGCAGGTTAAAACATTATTGCTGCATTAACATGAATCGTTTTTACTGACAAAATTTAGTTTTTTGGGTTTCTTTTTTTTAACCTTGTACAAAAGCAGATTAATTTCAATTCCAGATTAGTGTTTGTAATACATTATTCTGCATTACGTTCCTTAAACCCAAAAACAGGTGATTGCTTAGTCTTCATTCTTAGATCCAAGATGAAAGTTTTAAACAAAAAATATAAATAAAAAAATATCTATGCCAAATCATTGACTTTTTAAATCTGAATTTGATGTAAATATATATAGCACCAAATTGAAATCTTTATGGCCTCCAGTCCTATTCAAGTAGTCAGACACATGTTTGAATTTTGAATATGTTACTCAACTTAAGAGGATTTTCCACCATTGATACTTTTTTTATTGAAAAGATGATACTTAATGGTCCAGTGCCAGCACCCCCTTAAATTGGGTTTAAAGTGATTTTCTCAGTAACGGTTAGATAGAAGTGCATATGTGATTTTATTCTTTTACATTTCTTAACACTTTCACTGGTCTCAAATATCTGTGTTTGAATTGCACAGTGAATGGAAGTAGTGCAGAAAGGAAAAGAAAGGGGGATATAAGAAGGAGAAATATGTCATTTTAGGTGGAAAGCATGTGAGTACCTGAAGCAGGGGTCAACCCTATAATGTGCCGATTTGGAGGGAGCATCATTAAAGCCATTTACCATGACTTTAACTACACTGCTTCTTAAGTAATGATAGAGGTCCTCCTATCGAGAGCATCTGAAAAGGGCTCTGTGTGTCCCTCAGCTGCACCTGCACTATACAGAACGTTACTTCACAGAAAATCAAGAAAGGGCCACTAACTCCACTGCTCTGTAACACATCGGACTATCCATTAGCTACAGAAAGAGCACGAGAGAGAAAAACATAGAGAGAGGGAGAGCTCCAGGTTAGGCCGTGCGTTTTGACAGCCCTGAACCGGAGTACTGCTGCATTGTTTGTTTCCCAGAGCAGAGAAGTCATGTATGTGGTTTGAGTGACAGTGAGTCCGATGCACGCTGACATGCGGAGCTGCTTCACATTTCCTCTAATTGCTCCGCATTGCCCGAGATTGGCACACATGTAGAGCATGGTAAGAAGCGCCTGTTTTTAGGTCGAAACAGGGGGTGCTGTGATTTGGCATACAAAGAGAAAAGGAGGCACGAGGGGGGCAAGAGGCGCAGGAGGAGGAGAAGGGCTTGAAGAGGAGACGTTCTATTATTCCTGATAGACTAGTCTGAAGGACAGAGAGGTGATGGCCTTGTTTGTACAACTCTGTGGCATAATAATGTCCTGCCTTAAATCTCTGGCCAGTTAAAGCATCGATATAGTGCCAGCACACTAGATATAGGACATCACATCCTTCCTACCAATCAGGCATCCATGGTGCAAGTAGATTTTGTGGAACTAATCAAAGGTAGAAACAAAGGAGAGGATGTGAGGAGTACAATACAGTGGCAGACATGGCGTCAGTTTTGATTCATGGTGTTCTGAAAAGCACTGAGATTGGAGGAAATCCTTGCAAGGGAGGGAAAAAAGCCTCTATCCTTGCTGATGCTATTTTAATTAAATAGTTGCTAGGTTACATCGTGCAGAACGACAGGGGTGGGTGGTGTGGCACAGGCGCCCAGGCGAAGGGGATGGTGTGTGTGTGTGTGTGTTGGTGTGTGTGAGTGTATCTGTGCGTGTGAGGGGACATGTCCCTGAACAATGAAAGCACATCCCTTTTTCCACACCCAATCTGTAATAAGGATTTCAAATGTGAGACATATTGACATGAAATACAGTGAGAGCGATTTTACGCTCGCTAAAACTCTCTCTAGCTCTCTCCCTCTCCCTCGCTCTCTCTCCCCATATTCGTCTGTCTTTTTCATTTTTCTCTCACAGATCAGAGGACGGGGGGAAGCCCCCTTTCATCTCTGTGACAGTGCCTTTCACCTCCACTGGTGACTTACCGAGGACTACTGCTCCCATTGCACCCTGGGATGCCAGACGGTGGAGAATGCCATGGGCCTGCGTGCCCTGGCAACCATTCCTGTTTCAGTTACACACACCCTTCCCCAACACACACACACACACACACTGACACACCTCCTCCAAACTCCTTTAGCTCTCCACTCCCAGCCTCGGACCAGGACTCTGACCACACAGAAACCCCGACAGGGCACTGATGGATGGGGCTGGAGACAGCAGAGAGCCCCTTGATGTTGGAAATAAATCTGACAGGCCCTACTGGATAAGGCCAAGCATAATCTTTCTCATTGACTTCGGGCTGAAGGGTGTGTGTATGGATTTGTCCCTTTTTGCACACACTTTTTTTTTTCTATTTTCCACAACCCTCCTTCATCCGTACCTTGGTCCTTCTTCCCTCCTCCACTCCTTCCCTCTGTGCCAGCAGAGATAATGCCATAATTTACAGCTATGTATTGTAGAAGATGAATGATAGTTGCTTTTCTTGCTTAATATGCATACACCCTACCAGATAATAGTCTTTTATGTAGGAAGAATAAAAGAAATACCTTCAAAAGGAATTGAGGACTTTTATGTTATATTCTCTCCCTAATGTGCTAAAAGTGATATATAATTCTCAGTCTTTCATTAGAAACAAAATTGATAATGATGAAAGTGTTCTGGGTTTTCTATAGCAGTTCCTTTTTCATATTCCAGAGTGAAATATTGCAGGGTGAGAAAAGTTTTTTTTTTCTTCACATAGGTATGTCTCCTGAGTGTATATAGAGCTAGCTTTAAAAAAGGAACAAACTCACATACACACACACACAGACACACTCATACACATACACACAAATAATTTTGCAAATGTCTTTTTGCAAAAACATCCACTCTTGATGCATATACAGCATAAATATGTATTCCATGTCTCAGTCACAAACAGCTATTTCTCTTATGTTCACACTCCCATGTCTGTCTAGCAGACAGAGTAATAGACGTTTTGTGTGTGTGTGTGTGTGTTTCTGTATTGAGAGAGGCCACAGGCCAAGTGTCCAGAGGCCAGTTTCCCTCGGGACCACTCTAAATGACTCCACCGACCTTACGGCATCTTTGGTAGTCAGTGTGAGCTCCAGCAGGTCGCAGCAAGAGGTCAGAGGTTGTTTGAAACAACAGGGTGTCAATATGTGACCTTCTCACAGACAAACAGGATCAAACGGAAAATTAACTCCCCGAACAAGGTTGTGTTTTGAATGTTGGTTGAAAGACTGAAAAGATTACTAATTTAATGGGAACAATTTTATTCAGAGTTATTTAGTTTGTGAATTTGCTGAAAAAATGTATGTTATTTTTGTTTCTCATCTTGCATCCATCCAAGAAAATACACAAAGGACAAGTAATTACATTTTTTCCAATTTAGTCTGTTTATAATTCAGTTAATGTTGTTTTTTTCCCTTTTCTCTTTACTAGGCCGACCGGGGTTTACAGTAAAAATAACTAAGCATACATATAAACATCTGAGATGTTCACGTAAGATGCTGTTGAAATGTCCCTTTAAAATCACCCCATATTCTCATGAAGTGCCAATCAAAGACAAAGACAATGCTCTGTTATTACACATGTGAATAAAACCAGTATTGATCTACAAGAAAAAGATGCGATCATGCAGAGATCATGCATACCTAAGGTACAAGCTAACTGACAGACTTGATATAAATATCTTCCTTTTTCCAGAGTAATGCTCCGAGTTTTTCCACCTTCATTCCAACCACTTTTATATTTCCTGAAAACAGCACAGAGTTTCATTGTCTTAATTAGGGATGTAGGCTGGCTTTAGCCACAGCAATGTGTGGGAGGACCTGGAGGTTGAAGTTCTCGGTGAATTCAATGTGCATCATCAGCCTAATAAAATATAAGACTGAAAATTAAGTCTGCTGGACCTGAGGCACGCAGAACAACAGGATCCCTGAAGCAAAAATGATGCAGGTTGCAGTTCCCCGTGTGTGCACGCATTTGCGTGTGGGGATATGTGTGTTTATATAAGTGCATTTGCTAGAGCGCAGAACCACAAAGGAAGCAATTATAGAAATATGTTTGTTATTGTATTAATTCTTTCTTTGGAACAGAGAGGAGAGAGACCCCTGAGAAGAAAACGTGATTTGAGCTGCAACTCCTTTGTCCTAGTTTGAGCACCACATTCGCCAAAGTGCATCAAAGTGGCAGCAATTCAAACATGAAAAATGGATGAAGACAATGGTGCATTTCTCACAGTTTTTCTAATAAACTGTCAATCAAATGGCTGCATGAATGACACTAATATTATATGATGCAGCATTCCATATCAAAGATCTCATCGATTCTCGTTCCCCCTTTGGCTCAATCTGAGGCCTGTCCTCCCCTCTTATTATCACCATCATCATTCGGACATGAAAGGAGAGAAACAAGTGCTGCACCATTGCCAAGGAGAAACCTTGATCTCAGAGCATTTGCATTCGCCACCTAGTTCCACTGGATGTATGAACGCGTTACCAAGGTGCTCCCTGATTGGATGGCACTGAAAGGCTGGCATTCTGCTAATGCTCAAGGCAAGCAGGCTCTCCCCCTCCCCCTCCAAACACTGTCACACTCGGTTGGTGGCACTAGGGGGCAGTCCACTCTGTTGGTTGTTATTGTTGAGAAGACACCTACAGCAGGATTTTCATCAAGAGAAATGGGACACAGAGAGAGTTTAAAACATATATAATTCATTTATTCATTCACGTGGATTACTTAGGAAAAAAATCTATTAGGTTTCTGTGAGCTTAATGTTCTGCCTTTTCACCATCAAAATATGAGAAAGACATTAAGCTTTGCACAGTTGTACTGCACTTTTGCTAATTAATTTTAAACGAGGCTAACATTAATCTGCTGAAGAGTTGAGCACAGTTTTTTTTTCTGGTAAATCACGGATTACATAAACAAGACACAGAGTATAAAATTCACTTGTCTTATTGGCTGAGTATTTCTCTCTAGGAGAATATGAAGCTCAAGGTAAAATAAATCTGAATGAGATAATTGATAGGCCTACTAAAATGTTAATAAAAGAAAGAAAGAGAGGCCTAACTAAAAGTGTAATGAGCAGGCAACTGTCTCTGAATGTAGCTATAGTCACTGTGTTCAGGAGAATGATAATGTGCAGTTTCACTACATCAGTTTAATTCTCAATATAATCATAAAAGGCTTAAAAGTATCAGAAATAATGAAACTAAATATATATCAAATTACAGTGTGTGTGTGTTTACATTAAGCTTTTAGGGGAGCCAATTCATTTCAGCATTAAATATGTGGAAACCCCCCCCCTACACACACACACACTTGGTGGAGTTCGAGCACTGTGTCTGTGGTATAGTGTCTATCAGGAGGCTGCTAATTAAAGGCCTACAACACTGAAGCATGGAAACCCCAGTGGAACAATGTTCATCTGGAGATGAATTAATGTAAGAGCAGTAGTGATTACCACGAGGGCAGTCAGCCATTTCATATTTCTAGCACGAGGCAGTGGACCTCAAATTTTAACCATGACGAGATTTAAATTTACTTTGCTTGGTGAGAGGCTAATCTCTCCTCCTTTTTCCTTTTTTTTTTCCTCCTCGCCATTTTGTCCGGTTTTGCACTGGTAACTGGTGCGCCTCTCACTCAGTTACACGATAACACACAGAGAGCTTCATCAATGAGCAATATTTCACAAATGCGGACATGTGAAGAGGTGTAAAGGATACGAAACATGAACACCTGTAAAAATACATCTAGACACCCACAGAGCTACATCGTCGCTTAACGTCGCTGATATTTCCTGATACAAAGAAACAGATCATCAATGAATGTGATTCAAACTGAAATCTCCCAAACTATTAATGTCCCCTAAATCTTTATTGTACATTATTAAATATAATTCCCTTGTTTCTCAGTGGAGTTTATGGTGTCCTGATTTCGGTGTTACTCAACAGCTTGTGTACACTGTGAACTGTCCCTGCATTTACTACATGTCATACACCACACTTTTATCCCTATTGTCAATAAAATAGTTTTTTCCATTATCAGTCGTGTCATTATCTGTCTCATTCTTATTCTTTTTTGAATGCTGCTTTGTAGAAGTTGGAGGCTGTTTTGGTTATGAGCTAAATTTATCACTTATATCTCCAGTTTTTCAAAAGCCTGCTTGGTTACGGTATCTAAAGATGGTTAAATGTTTTGTGCTACCTTTTCACTGGTTGCCATGGTTATGAAAAGATGATAATTGCATGGATTACATTTAGGTTGATTGCTACATGCTGATCTCAGACAACCAATCTGTAACTGGCACTCAAATCAGCACAGAAGCTTTTTTCTGTTTTTCTTATCTTTGTCATAATTTGGATGTGTCATTGTAGAAAAAAAAAAAAAGAAAAAGTAAAAACGAGGTCAGACGAGTTCAAGCAATGTAAAGTGTTCTCTTTAAGGCTTTTCATGATACAAGGTCAGGTCAATCATGGCGTAATGTTGGCTGCTTCCCACAATAGACACAAGGGTGGGATCATCATTTTGTGCCAGACAGAAAGCTCACCATTATAGTGTCACCTCTCCAGAAGCTTCTCAGTTCTTCTGGTTGTGTTGGGGACAGGAGGGTGGGGCCGAGGGGGTCTCTGCTCCCCGTCCTGAAGCGGAGCTCCACGCCACTCTATGGAGAAGGGATGTCGGTGAATAGGCGCCACTCAAGAGGAATAAAGGAACCTCTCTACTGGTTTGTTTTGGAAGCTGTCTTATTGATCTGTCTATCTATGAATGAATGCATTGGCCTAGTTTTACTGCTCATGGGGACAATGTCACTCAAGGCCTGCATTAACTGGCCCGATGTTATTCCCAGAGAATGGTGTGCATTAAGAGGAGTTTGAGAGTGTTTGTAATTTCACCACTCAATCTACTCCACTAACCTTTCCCATAAGAATGGAGGTGCTAAACTAAGAAAAGCAAATCGATGGCCATTGACTGCCTAACTCAATGCCAGTTTGGACGAGGACGCATTTCATAGGTAGAGTGATGCTGAAACACAATTACAGTATTGTTGAGCACCATCACACAAAGACTGATAAAATAGACACAATTTTAAATCTTGCCCAAGACCTTGAAGAACAAGAAAGGAACTGCTATAAATGAGGAGAAATGCTTATAAAAAGGAGAACCTTATGTGCTTGTAGCTTCCAAGCTACAGAATAAAGCTGTGAGGCTTTAAGAAATGAATATCTCCATGGAACTGTTCTGAAGTCATGGTCTAACATGTGAAGAAGAGTGGGACATATTTCCTGCGAGTGCATCAAGCATGACTTCCACGACAAGGCCATACCATTAAAAAGCAGTTCCGCAGTAAAACCCAGAAAAGATATATAGAAGACCACTTATTTATTCAAGTTATTTAACAGTTTTCCACACTCTGACTCTGCAGAAAATCAGTTGAATTTATTTGATCTCTGTAAAAATGTTGTCATTTACTTGGTATATTCTTTTTTTTTAAGCACACAACTAGCTAAAACAAGTGAAACAACTTTGCAATGCACATCATTTGACTTGAAGGCAGGGCAACAAGGAGGTCCGACAGGGAGAGACGGACTGAGTTAATTAACTGTTTTACAAACAAGTCTTTGGCGCTTTTAATTTGGTGAGGCATCATTTCTGAAATTGTTGTCATTCTCTTACATAGGCCGTGATATCATCAACTCATTAGGAATACTGACTTGCTCTCATTCTGTTGATTTATTGACTTACAAATTTCATGAACATAAATTCGGATGCATTAAATATTCATACACTGTTTCTCTCTTTGGTCATGTAGGAACAATTACCAGCCAGGAATCCTTCTGTGATATTTTTACCTTCTTCTCTTTAACACTAAAAACAAAAGCTTATACAGCCTTTGAGTATTTCATAATTACTACATACCTAAAGTGCCAACTGCATCCCAAGCCTCATATGAACCATCTCCCTGTTGTGACCACATATGAAGCCAACAGAGCAGAGGGATAAAATAAAAAAAAGACATAGTAAAGAACATAATTTATTTAAGACAAAATCTAAAGCAGAAATAAATACATGAAAGAACAACACTCTGTAATTTACTTTGTGAACCCAACAATGAATAATAAACACTTTCAGTGGTAACAAACAGAAACGCCTCATTAGGCCAATGGAATCTGAAAGTATCCCTGCTACTTCTTACCTGAATGAAGAAAAAAGGTTAATCTGTAACTGATTTGTCAAACACATTTTCAAAACCGATTTAGACCGTCATGCATCCCTATAACAAAATAAAATGTATACTGTTAAAATTAGAAATGTTTACAGGCCTCAACATGTGTAATAAATACAAAATTAAAGATAATCAGTCAATAAAAGAGTCATTAGGACAAATTAGCTTTTGTTTAACAAATGGTAGTAGAGAAATCAGGAATTCAGGAAGTGCAGGGGAGGGGGGGGGTGTTAAATCAACTCACCATACAAATCATTTTCATGAAAACAATCTAGAAATTAGGCAGGATTGATACATTCATCATGTGCATATTCCCTAACATTTAAAAACAGACGCAAACTGAAGCTAAGACTTTCAACACCAGGACCTTAAAAAAAGTGATATGGTGCTGCTTGACTTTGTAAAATGTGTTCTGTACAAAACTCACAGAGCTGGAATTCATACATTACAGCTCTGTGATATAATGAATGTAACGATGAAATAACATGAAATGCCAGAGAACCTCACAAATGTAATTCATCTGGCAGCACGTACCCTACATTCCTGATTAGACTGGACAACCACGCTGGCCCAGTGTGTCATCAGCACAGTGACTGCTTGTGCGTACATTTACCCACCAAACAACTGTAGTATCCAAACACACAGTCGACACCGTTACTTCCTGTTGTTAACCAAAACCAGGGAGCCCCTTTTCATCAAGGCAGATCTACAGAAAATGGATGTCAGCAGAGTTGTAGCTCTGCTGGAATTTCAAACACTAGCAGACACCGGATCTATAGCCATTGGGACAAGGGGAACTGATTTAATTGGCACAATATTAAACAAAAAAAAAAAAATCAAAACCATTATAAATCCACCGTTTGATCCATTAGAAACTGAATAAAAAAAACCAAACAAAAGCTTGTTCTCAAATGAGTTTAAAAGCAATGGTTGGGTAAAAGTTGAAAAAAAAAAAGAAAAGAAAGCAGAAGGCGATAGCTTATCAACAGTAGCCAACATCATCTCTCCTTGATCGCAATGCCCTTTCAGATTACATCTGACCTACAGCAGAGATCCTATACATGCAGACAGACACACCTACACAAGCACATACCTTGACTGAGCCCTACGTGTTGTCCTCCCTTTGAATCATTGCTGCTGCTCAAAAAAAATTGCTTCAGTTTCTTTCATAGCTTCTTAAATGGCTCAGTTACCAGGGAGGTTACAATGCAAACTGAAACATCACAAATCTATTGGAACGATTTTCATTTTAAAAAGTTTGTCCTTGATGGCAACTTCAATTAGACACATTTAAATACATCGGCTTCAAGTCAGTGAGATGTCTGCCCGTGAGTTTAACATCTCCTCTTGCTCCTCTGCAAGCACATCTCTTCTTCAGTTCTCCACTGTCAAACCTGTGTTAGCTCATCCCATCTCACCTCTTCTTCTTCTCTTTTTTTTTTGGGGGGGGGGGCAGGCTTTCCCTTCCTCCTTCTTTTCCTCCCTCTCCTCCTCCACACAGAAGTGCACTGGCAAAAAAATTTAAGACTCAGACTCTTGTGGTCCGTGGCAATGGAGGTTAGGCATCTGAGAAAAAACAGGCTATTTTTTTAATATAACAAGCATATTTTAAAGTTTTGATCAAAAGAAAAACAAAAAAAACAATAATGGCAGTTTTCCCCCAAAAACAAAAGGAACCATGTGGAAAAAAAGAGGCTCATGTGATTTTGGGTTAATATGAAGTCACATGCTAGCCTCCATGGACATCTCCAGATTCAATGACATTCGATGGAATAAATGTAGCTTCTTTACAAAGTGTCATGTAGAAAAATCTACACTTTGTGTGACTGTGATATGAACTGCACGGTGTTGCACATACATGCCAAGAAAACCTAACCCTTGCATGACAGACCCACACACCACCAACTCCAACTTTTCCTGGATAAGTCTTTGATGTAACTGATTGCCAGTATTATATTACAGGGGACAGTAGTCTGAGATCTCCCATTGACATGTATGGGTTTAAGTTTTTTTTTCTAGAGTAAAATTGAATCTAAAGATGTTGAAGTACTGACTTCATTACATGTGATCAGTTGAGAACAACTATTAACATTATCTCCCCATTGGCTCCCTTGGAACTATACAGAACTGCCACACCACATTTCTACTTGTAATCAGCATCGGAGATACAGTGTTTCACCTCCTACCATTCAATTCTCACACATCAAACTGGGTCAGTTTCTCGTTACTACACCAACACACCACGGACACCGATTAATATTCTTCTCATACTTTCATCTGTTTGTTTTTAAGGTTTATAAATCTCACTCTCCAAATGAAATGAAGTAGCCGTAGTATTAAAAACAATGACGAGTTCACAGAGTCATCTTTGAAGGAAGCACTGGAAGTTGAACCAGGAGCTCTGATGATATGGTCAGTCGCTGAGAGGTGGTCAAAGGGGGAGGGAGGAAGGGAAGGAGGAGTAGAGTAATCAATAGGCCTCTGTTGTCCCCAATCAGTCCTTTCTGATTAGGCTGAATGTACAGAGGTCCTGTGGAGGTCTGGCTGCCACTACTGGGTTGCTGATGCTATGCCGCCATTAGATACTGATGGTAGAAGAGGCCAAAGAGGGAGGTGGAGAAGAGACAGGCAGCAATCCACCAAGTAAAGAAGGAGAAGAGCCCCCGGAAAAGCATGGGGCTGAAGACAGTCCGCAGGCCCCCAAGGGCCATTGACAGCTGGACTACTGATGCCCGGGCTCCTGTTTCTACCACTGAAGCTGGTGTTGGGGCCGGTATTGGTGCCGCCCCCATCACAGAGTCAGAGTTCATATCATGGGTGCAAGGCAGGTCTTCTTCAGGATAGACCCACCAGGAGTGTCCACCTGAAAAGCACAAGGCAACAAATCATCTTACAGGTTTGGAGGGCGAAAGAAACACTCAAGATCATTGTGCACTGCAGGACTCACCTAAGGTTTTTAGCAGCAAAGTTGTATGCAGCAACATCACCAGTGGTGCCACATACTGTAGTGCGATTACACATAAGTAGTAAAAAACACGTGCAACCTGTGTAAAATGATGAAAAATACAGTTAAAATGGGCTTCTACACAAGCTTACAAAAATTATGGTTTTACACAAATGGGTTTTGCTTCTCTAAAAGAATTAGGCTGTTTATACATCTATCATATCAGAAATTAAATAAATTTCAAATTGTGATTAAGCAGAATTAGAAGAAGAATTATGGGTTATGATTGATGACAGATTAATGGCTGACCCTCAAAAGCTTCTGACCTTTCAAAATTGGTCTGATGTACTTTGCCTCTATACTTTCAATAAGTCTAAAAATGACACTGTATTTGCAGTGTCATACATTCTAGTTTGAGCTGATGTGCACTGGTGCTTGCCACTGTGCACATCCTGAACAAAAACATGAGTAGTAACATTGGAGATGCTGCACTACACCAAACTGTCAACACTTTAAAAAGGGAATGATAAGAGCTGATCTGACTGACCACAACTGATGCCAGTCCTAAATACTATCAGTGGTAATGTGATTCTGCAATTTCTAAATTCACCACAGTGCACAGAGGATTAAGTTTTGTGCTCCAGTCCTTAATTCACAACGACAGGACCCTAACTGTGTCTATATTTGACTTTATTAAAGGGAAATGGGTTTAGTCTTACATTTCTATGTGGCTCCAAGTAAGTGGTTACATTACAGATGTTAACACCTCTCTAATTGTCAGTCAGTGTTGAAGGGGATTAAATTGGACATGTATGTTTTTATTGATAAAGAATTACAGTAAGAGTATAATCACAATCAGTATTGATAACAAAAACAATTATTTTACACACCATCTTCTGCAGGTCAACGGTGCTAATCCGGCCTGCCTCCTTCTTCATCTGGTCAACACCCTTCTGGGCCAGGTTGAGGTAGGCCTGCAAATGATGTCTCATCATAGCGAGCCGGAGCATACACATCAGTATGATGGCCCATAACCGCAACGTATCATACGTCTGCTCAGTCATCCTGATGTTAATAGAAAGACAAGAGAAGAGCAAGAGAGAGGTGATAAAGGGATGACAGTGTTGCTGGCCCACTAACTCAACACATTGCGTATCTGTTCCATCGCTTGGATGGTAGGCAGAGACAATGAGACAGAAAGGAGAGATAGGAAGAGCAAAAAAGTCATAAACAACTCAAAATAAAAAAAAGTAAGAGAGGGTGAAATTGAGAGATAAAAAGGTGAAAAGGGGGGTACTGTAACATGAAATCAGACTCAGTCAAGTTTGACCTTGACGCAATCACAGTCACTGTCAGCAGCTGGAGACAGTTTGACACGTGATGCAATACAAACTTATGCAACAAATGAAAGATGCTATCTACGAATGAATAAGCAGTTGACAAACGCCAGCAGTTAGAGAGAGAATAAAGAGCTGTCCCTCAGGTATGACTAAATATGTGTGCAGTCTAATTTTAGCCAATGTGCAACAACATAGAGAACAGATTTATTGTTGTATTTCATCAGTG
The DNA here is from genome assembly GCA_900303245.1 of Selene dorsalis. Lineage (NCBI taxonomy): Eukaryota > Metazoa > Chordata > Actinopteri > Carangiformes > Carangidae > Selene > Selene dorsalis. Next base: position 26,718 of record OMNW01021771.1, read on the forward strand.
AACTGAATACATTCCGTGCCTTATTGAACTGTGGCAAGTTCCCTTCTCATATCTGCTGTTGCATTGTTTACATTCCACAATGCAGCATCAAAAGATGTTTCATCTGTAATTTGTTTAGAAACCGAATGCAGGACATGTCGAGTCAGAGAAATATCATTAAGGAAATAAAGTACAGTGTATACACACATTTGAACTTGCAGTGTTTTGCACATCTAGTTCAACCATTTAAAAGAACTCATGTGAACCAGATAATTACTTACAAAGGCACACTCTCCTTTCCCAGAGTGGGGTTCATTATGTAGTCCTTGGTAATGGGTTTCACCCACAGCAGGACCATAATAAGAGGGGACAGGAAGTTGATATAAAGCAGAGTCCTATAGGAGAAAAATAAAGAGGGCATCTAGTTAAAGGAAGTAAAAAGACAAGTGTTCAAGTGATCAAATCAACCAAATTTTACTCATGTTTACACGTGATTTTCTCACAATCATTGAGGAATCAGTGCGTTAGAGAAAATGGGTTACCCCTCTGGTATCTTCGCTTGTTAATCTTAATTTGAAGTTAACATAGTGAGAAATATGGTCTGCATTATCAATGCAACTTTCCCTGAGAGGGGGTGAGGAGATAACCAAGGCACAGATTTTGTAGGGCTTGGAGATAATCCCTGCTAGTGACAGGGTCTGAGGATGTAAGCTCATGACAGCTAAGAGGGGGAATGGAAGAGGAGGCCATTTTGGAGAGTCTGCTATGCCAAAGTGGATTATCTGGATGCGATGTGCTCCCTGCTCTGCACCCCCTATCATGGTTGGAGACATGCCACCCAGTGAGTTCTGAAACAGAAATCTTCCCCAACTGAGGAAGTCTTCATCTGACTCACAGGGTGCTCTCTTGTATCTGACACACTCCGAATAGAAGGAGACAAGTACAGTGGCTCTATACTTAGATTCATGGTACTCTAAAATAGGACAGATTGATATTTGAGCACCGTCTTTGTGACCAATTTGAGCACATCATGTATCAAATAAGCCTAGAACGCCTGAGATCACTCTAGTAATAATGTTTTCAATACCAGCAGAAACAGGAATGAACAATTTATTTGCATTTACAAAGTCATATGCCTTCACTTCAGACTCTGCTGTCAACAAAATGAGCGAAGTTAAACCAAGGGGCAACCAGCAAGGCTGAAAAATGAAGCCAACCATGCACTTTTCCGAATCGCCACTTAAGGAGGCTCTAATAGCGAGTAGCTGGTTTAGCTGGGAGTTGAGAAGACTTGGCTGCTAGCGACGATGCATCGGTCCACTCAGAGCTTCAATATGCCAATTTTTATTTAAATATAAAAGTTTCAACAAAGGTGGTTGTGACTTTCCAGCTTTTTCATCCTTTTAATCAACGATAGGGGAGTCTAATGAATTCTATGACAAAAACATCAGTGAACACAGAGGTGAAGACAATTACTATTGTTGACTCACTGTGTAAATTTGGCTGTGGTCAGATTGAGCGCATCTAGATGCATCTGGGCCAATCGTAGACCAGGGAAAGTTAGAAATGCTCCAATCAGGGAGCAGAGCAGGGCCAGGATCAGCTTGAAGGTTAGTTTAGATATGGGACCCCTGGAAGAGAAAATGCACGGTGTGATAATATTGTTTTTCATGAGTCAAAGAATTCATGATGTAATACTGAATGACACTGTGAGAGTACTGATAATTTACTTACTGGGATTCTAAGCCCTGGTGCTCCAGAAACTGCAGAGCACTGTCAGAGAAGTTTGCAAAACCTAGAAATGAGGAAATGTTAAACAATAACTCACTCAATCAGGGAAGGGTGGGGGGTGTTACATATTTCATTTGGTACTGACAAGGTCATTTGTAAGAAAATCATGGTGGAGCACTCACCGGTCTCAAGACCAAACTCCAGGTAGTTTTCAGTGACGATGAGAATGGCCATGGCTTTGACAAAAAAGAAAAAAGCAAAAGTAATGCAGAGTGAGCGCTCGCCTCCTTCTTCAAGCTTGAAGTAGTGGGCCGTTAGAGAGAAAAGGGTCTTACTGTGGGAACAGAGTCAAGGTAAAACACCTCCAGAACACACAGGCATATAAAACAAACCCAAGTTTCTTTGTAGATACATTTTCAATGCTATTTCAGGTTCAAGATAAATGGAAATGAGTCTTTGCAATCAACAAAAAAAAATTAGATCATAGTAACACACAGCTTTTCACCATGTAAAATGTTTTTCCTCCTTTCATATGGTTGTGCATAAAGACAGGCTCCGTGTGAACCCTCAACCCTTTAATGCCACACAAACCCCACTACCCAGCTTGTGCGAGTACAGACTGTGCAGATCTTTGGCACCGGTGCGTGCCATCGAGGTCGTAATAGTATTTTACTCCGGCCCCCGTCAGCACTGATCACAAGGCTAAGGACAGAGCATGTTTCTGAAGCGAACCCTGGTCACCACGGAGATGAAACGTTCAATTCCTGCAACATGTCAGGTGACAGCATGCCAATTTTTCACTCCCTTTCAGTGCACTTCAAGAATGGTATTCAATCCAATAAAGTCTTCTTTCTTCCTCCAACCCTTATTCAGTGCTGCGAAGACAGCTGTATAAACACCCGCCAGACAAGTTCGAGCCAGCATGAAGCTGAAAAGAGAAATACAGCTATGTCTGAGCTATCACGTAGCAGCTTACAATTAATATACCATCAAACTAGCCTCTAAACATTTGCCCAAGGTAAGGATAGTCTCCTTTATAAATTTCCTAAACCAAGAGGGGGAAAAAGTGAGGTATCATTAGACGCAAATACTTGAAGAGCATGTTGCTCTGGTGTTATCAGTGAACCGGTTAACAGAGCAGAGAAGCTGCTCTCCAGGGCAAGAGTCTTAAACATGTTATCAGAGCTGAAATAGGAAAACTGAAATCAAGTGTCCCATTAACACATATATTGAGCCAACATATTCCCTCATCTTCATCTTCATAGTCCAATTTCATCTGTTCCCCAAGTCCGTCCTTCTCCCCAAGCATATCAGTCTGTTGGGCTGTGAAAATTGGGCCTCCAATCTCAGACGTAGGCAGGAAATGACACACCATCTGACCGTGGTAAGCAGGGCCCAACCAGGAGCACTGGAAAGATTGATCCCTGTGGTTGGTGGCAAGGATAATGCATATTATTTAACCATCATTCAGCATGGCAAAATAGCAGGTAGCTGTGGAGCATAAACGTGCTGGCAGTCAAGCCAGATGGAGCTATAGCTGTCATTTCGTAGCCTCTCACCACCAGTGATGCAGGCACACAATCAAGCTGGAAAGATTTGGTTTCTCTTATAAACAAAAAGATGTTAACTTATGACATATACAGGGAGAGGCGAAGGACGTGTGAAGTGAAAATGACTGAAATTTTTGAACGGAGCCCAAGGAGAAAAGGTTTGTTTGTCTGAACCCTCAAATGTTACCAACGCACGCATAGACAGGAAATATAGCCTATATATGTATAGCCTACTACTTTATCTGCTTATACCACAGTGTTGATGAGATGTGACAGTGTGATAAGACACAAAAAAATGCTAACCAAGATGTAAAGAGTGACTGATGTAAGGATACATGACAAAGGCGAGTACTAGCAGGCACCAGACCACACTGATGTTCATCTCTCCTGAGGGCTGAGCCACACTGTAGTAGAGCTCCGTTATCAGATAGACCACAGTTGCCGCTACTGTGAAATCCACCAGCCACTGGAACTCTGGGAAGTAGTGCAATGCTGGGGGCACAGAGAGTATTATTAAATTCATCATATATTCAATAATAAAATAAATGTAGCATTTACAAACATTAGGTGCGAAATTGAAATATGGGAGTTGACATTTGTCCTCTTCGATTTTATACCTAAAGTGTCGACTTCTGTGATGCATTTCGTCTCCAGCTGTAAGTCTATGTCCTTGGGAACTGTCAGTGGCTTATTTTCTATGTGACCGTTGTACTTCCTAGGGCGGAGAGGACAGAGCAGTTGGAACAACGACCAGGTTCAGGAAAACAAAGAAAGCGACACAATGAAATATTACACCATCAAGAATCTGTAACCTGTGTAGAAAAACAGCATGGTACCCCCATGCAAAAGAAACCTTTTTTAGGGTTTCAAAGTCATGTTTTGCAGCTGAAAAGAACATGCTCCTTGAATACATTTCTTTGAGACTTGAAACTGACAATGATGTGCTTTGCAGTTTACCACAGCATACCATATGATGATTTTTACAGTTGATTTTAGGGGTGCCCCCGAATAGTCGACTATTGGATTGGGAGAGGTAAGATTTCACTATCAGCCTCATCATCGAATCGTCACAAAATGTGGTTACGAAAAAAAGATTGCACCATTCTGGCTATATAGGGGTGGCTCACTGCTGCACGCACCCACTACACACAAAAAACAGCGCTGTCCATGGTGCTGTGACACTCGACCCCTGGCCCTGAACTGACTATACAAACACTGATGTGCATTTCATACCCACACAACGATGGAACTATACTCGTCA
>OMNW01021774.1:6112-16122 GCA_900303245.1 Selene dorsalis
TGCAACATTTGCTTATGTTAGCAAATCATGTAATCCAACAGCCGTGTTTGTTCACACTGTAAGAGAGTGATGAAACTGTTATGTTATGTTATGTTATGTTATGTTATGTTATGTTATGTTATGTTATGTTATGTTATGTTATGTTATGTAGAGACTCACAGAGCTTTGTTATGCTTGGAAAATCTTCTTAAAAGTGCATTTTAGTTTTATTCACAGCAATTGACTGGTCCTTGTGACTGCTTTGTTGTGAGATCACAAAGTTGCAGAAATTCAGCTCATTTAAAGGCTCAGTTTCTGAATGCTGGCTTTTTGTATTTTACCGTAGACTGAGGCTTTGATGCTTTTGCAGTATTAATATAAAACTTAGACCTACTTAATATATATATATATATATATATATATATATATATATATAGAGGTATTATTAGTCTAAAAGAAAATGTCCCGCTTTGCATTGATTTGCGAAACATTGGAATTATTGTGTCCTTTCTTCAAGCAGCTGTTCTAGTTTTCTTCACTTCACAGAAACTTCAAATGATCATTTACCCATTTTCTTCAACAACAACAAAAAAAAAAAACAGTCAAATTATGACTTGAGGCATACTGCGGGGATTTTCAGATGGAGGTGCCAGTGTTTCAGTTTGATGACACTGGTGCTGCAATGGGGACTGAGGTATTCAGGTGGTGTATGTGCCCTGAATTTATTGTTTTTCTTTTGACTGCAATTCTGTACGAGTTGTGATTGAAGTTTTGTATAAGTTGAAGAATGAGAAAAACCCTCCCAGTGGTGTAAACCTTTGTTATATACTTTATTAAAGAAACCGAGAAGCCAGTTTCAATTCAGGCTGCCGCATAGCCTCAAACACGCAGTGGAAAACCTATGGTGACTTAAGGAGCTCCCTTTTCTATGATGCAATTTGCAGTGCAATCTAATAACCCTCTCTACCCCTCCCCTCTCTGAGTTTATTCTTCTCTTTCCCACTGAGAAGCAAGGGCTTGGACACTACCTACCTTGAAATGCAGTGTCCCCAGTATAGCAGTGTCTCTTTCTGACTTCTGGTGTCTGATCACCGCAGAGGCACCACACTGTCACTGCAGCGTCCCCGGCTCTGAGACACTATCCCACGGATTATTTTAATAGTGGCTATAATGAATCTCTCTGATCACTGGCTATGAAATCCTCTTTCTGTCCTTTCTATTATTCAATCTCGCCCCTGTATTTTATTCATGTCTCTGTACAACATCACATTTCTACATGGGAATACGTATGTAATGCAGGATGAGACATGGTAGCACAGGAGTCTGTAGAGCCGAGACAGCTGCTCAGTTCTCTTAGCTATAATTGGTAGACCACTGCAGCACCATTTGACAGATTGTAGCAGAAGCTTTCTGGAGACATTCTGTTGAGATGTACAACTCGGTCCTGGCTGGATGTGACGTGAACACATTTTACATCACCAAATATAACATCTCCAAAAAGTCTGCAGGTGGCAGCTCCCTCTTACCAAGAGCTTGAATTCTTGAAACAAAGCAGTGCCAGGGACGGGAGGAGCGGTCACATTTTTTTTAGTAGGAAAAGGCAGAAAACTCGCTCCTCCTGTGTCGACGTTCACCATGTTAGCCTAGTCTGAACCCAACCACAAAACCAACTCTGAGGCCATGAGGCTTTTTTCTTAGCTCCCATTTAAAGCTTGCTTTAAAGCTGGGCTTTTTCAGAAAGAATGCCACCTGAATAAAAGAGGGACCTGCCATCTGCACACACTCTGAGGTGTTATATTTGGATTTGTCAGATTTAACACTCCGCTCTTGGATGGCCCGGTGGACAAGAATTACTTGTGGTCCTAACACCCGGTTCCCGTACTACGCATTGTTCACACTACGCTAAATAATAATAATAAAAAGAAGATAATAGCAGAGAAAACTGATGTGACAATCTGCTGTCATTGCATGTTCTTGATGAGATTTTTAGAGACAATTTGCTATCGCTACTGCAGTTGCATATTCTTCGAGAGTGGTTGTCAATCACTTCCTCCTACAGATAGGTAGCCCATGTTAGCACACAAGTAATTTCATCTTGAAAAACTACTATGAAATTGCTTATGACAGGGGAACTGACACACGCACACACACACAAAAAAAAAGTTCTTGTGTGTAGTCTCCACAGTCTGGATGTGAAAGTCATGTGTTAAATTATGACCTAGCCGGCATTATTTGCTAGTTACGCTTGTCATTTGTCATTTTTCAAGAAAGTGAATCCCATAAGTATTTTGGTTTGTTTTTTGTTTGCATATATTTGTTCATTTAAATCAAGCTCAGTGCATGGATGGAGACCAAAGAGGAAGACTGGAGCGGGCTGGCCTTCATCCATGTGACAAGTGCTCATGGGGCCTCAGGTAAGGCCTGAATCCTTTTCTTGTTTTTGGCACCCAAAAGCATTCAGCTCATGTGGTGGTGGCTGTTGAACAGCTGTATGGCTTAGCTTGAATCAGCCAACATGCAATGCATAATTGAGTTATAAAGATTAAGTTTGTCTTTGAATTAAAATGGAAACACATAAAACTGGAGGTAAAATTTTGGCCAGGTAATGTATGCAATGTGTACTGAGCTGGAGGGAGACCGGTGATACAACACAAACAGACTTTCCCATGTTTAGTGGTCCCAGGTCGGTCTGTTGACACTCAGCCCAGCTGCCAAATATGAGGACTTAATGGAGGAGAATTAAGGTGAATAAAAATAAAGCTCAAGAAGTATATTTCTATGGCAATCCAAATTTAAATATATAACAGCTGATACAGGTCCTTTACTTATTCTAGGAAAGAAGTGTTTAACAAATTCAATAGATAAGTATCAGTATTTCAGTGTTCTCCTCAGGTTTACAAATACAACACCACCACAGTAATGGCACCATGTTAAATTCTGTCTTTAACCCACATTACTCTAAAGGGAAAACAGCCATTTAATCCTTATTGTTAATGCGATGCCTGTGCTGATAAGTTAATAGTGGTCATTGTTCAAAGGCAGCTGAAAAACCCAACCATTCAAAAAACAGACTACCTACACAGCAGATGGAAGGGATTCTATTAGAGAGTGACATTTGTGTCTCATTAGACTGCGATCTTCACAGAAATTTCATTTTCAAGAATGAAACTAAAATGAAGAATACCCCTTCAAGTCAGAATTCTGAAGAGAGCAGATGATTTTATCAAAAATTACACCATCAAGGTGGCACATGCTGTGAAAGCAAAAAAGGAGCACAGTACACAATACACACAATCTCTGTGGCCCCTGGAATATCCACCGAAGTCTGTGCAAAATTAACTAAACATACACATTTTAGCGGTACATCCAAGCTGCTGATTGACACGGATAAACATCCCAGATGTTTACTTGCCAACAAAGAATGCATCACATAGTGACATAGCCAACAAATGGGATGACCAGTCCAATGCATAAACAATGAATCATGTCCAAACAACACAACAGCCAGTAATAAACAGCTGGTTGGAGAAACACCTGCGCACCTTGTTTGATTGCATGGTGTCAAAGCCACAGCTTGTCGCACAATGTAAATATATGCTTGATGCTATTTTTATTTATACCTTCTTTTTTTTTTACTTATTTATGCTGCTGATAGGGACACTCTGATTGACTGACTGACTCATTTGGGATTACAGACACTGATGATTTGATGTTGAGGAAAAGAATGAAAAAACAAACAAGGCCGCCAGCAACCATATTTTTCCACTGGTTTGTCCAAGATGGACCAGACAACACACTGAGGTTGTAATTATGATCAACCAGCTGGCAGGTTTTTTTTTTTTTTTTTTTTAACTTTTCCTAGTGGATGAGCTGCAGCATCAGGGCCACGATCCTCGCACGTTGCAAGAACACTGGTAGAGTTTTTCAGGAATTAGCCGGTGGAATACGACTCTGTACACACAATGGAAACAGAATTAGGAAGCAGGTGATAAGTTTAATAATGAGGCTGAAAATGGTGATGTTTACACTGCTTTTGTTTGCAATGCAACACTTTAATGCTGAAGCAATTATAGGAATAATGTGAGAAGAACAAGGATCAAGCCAACATCTTAGTGTAATTTTAATGGAGGTCATATACGGCGTATTAATACTATAAAGCACTGTGTTATTTGCCTCATTATTTTAGGGTTGTTCGGTCATGTAAACACCAGACTTGTAGTAAGCCTGTACAACAGGGGTTTTTTCACGACAGTCGCTATCTCTTTATATGCACCCTTCAATCCATTCAAGTCTGTGGAAATCTTATTTGTTACACTGGGAGCAACTGAGAGAGGAGAGAAACCAATGCAAATACAGCTGACGGAGGGAATGAAGTGTTAGACGTTTGGTGTAAAGTAACATGGAGCAACAACGCGGCAATCCTGAGATGATTCTCATAAGGACAATGATAATTATTACCTGTTATCTATTCCAGTCATAGTTTTATGGCCCTGTGCAGAAGTAACCATAGTAGAAATCCCTATTTGTGCATTAATTATGCATCTATTTCATTATAGCCAATTAGTTACTATGCCAAAATTAAGAGATGGCATTTCACATATGGCTACTTGTGTCTCATGCAGCCCTATGTAAAGTATTACATTTTGCATTGAGGTCGTCATGGAGTGTATAAAGTATTTGTCACAGGACAATGTCATTTTAATTTCCACTAGTATTGTGAAGAGAATTTGCTGCTCACACTTCACATTAATGATGTGAATCTCTTGCTGTGTTTGTATCTGCTGATACTGGTGTGCAGATCCTCATACTATGCCACTACAACTGACACAACACAACAAATATATACAGGGCCTATAGCACTAGATACTATATTGTTATGTTATACCTTTGCTACACAATATATCTCCTAAATATAACAGTTCATCTTTGTAAATATTCTTATATGGATATAAAGTTGGATTGATTGATTAATTGGAACATTGCACTTGCACACAGTATTTAGCAATATTGGTATTTTGCACTCTAAATTGTGTGTGATTATGATAAAATTTTGGATCATTACTAGTTTGTATATCCAGTAAAAGAATAATAATATAAGTAGAAATTAAAATAGTCAGATTTGATATTTATATGACTAAATATTCTAAAGAGAACAATATTTAACCACAAAACACAGAGCTGAACTTCCACAACTGTGAAATGAATGTTAAGTTGTCTTCACCTTTTAACTTTCCTTACACTTCATCCCAGCTCTCTAAGTAACTTCTCTTCTAAAACTTGCCTCTGAAGCGAGTATAGGATGGGGAGGGAGTCACACGTTCAGACCACCAGACAATGAGATTATCCAAAGGCAATTAAACTTGGGGTCTTGTCTTGAGAAGTCTCCATCCAACCCCATCCCTTTTCATCCTTACCTTTCCTACCCCTCCTCGGCACCCCATTGTTGTGTGATTAACTCCCAAGCACCAGCGGGGGAGTCTACATTCCCATTACCCAGATCTGTGGCGGGGACAAAACATTTGCTAATCACCAATCACAACTACGAGCAAGGCACTCAAGTCTTTGCCAGTTCCATAATGTGAGTGATGTGCCGCCAGTTTCTTCAGAGACCGTGTTCTCTTTCTGTTAAAGCTGCACTCAACACTTCACAAGGAGGTTCTCAAAATATTTTTTTTCTTTCTGTTGCCATGGTGCTCCACCCTACAAATCACAGCTTTATGCCACTAACATGAAATGTTCACTTTATCTCCAGGAAATGATTTAGTCTGAGAGTTGAGGGGATGCTAGCGACAGCACTGGCACAAAAAGGCAATTCCCATTTGAGCAGTTATCATCATTAAAACATTTTAAAGTGGTTCATGTCTAGTTTGTTCTTACACCTGCTTTAGCATTAAATCAGCATTTATAAGTCTCTTTACAATGCATTTAACTAACATTTGTTGGATTTGTTATTATGCACAACATCCACTAAAAGAACAGTGAGCTTTCACAGCAAAAATTTTACATACAGAGAGGCATATTGTATTGTTTTATATTATAGTGAACCTAGAATGAATTCCTTAAATGCTTCTTAGGAGCTAAATTAATGAATTGTTGCCCAATGTTATGCTGTGTGATATATTATATTAGAGTAAAAGACATCCAGGACACTGCATTTGCATGTTATGTATTTATAAAAAAAAAAAAAATGAAGAATAAGAAAAAGCCTTCTACTGGCTGGTGTAGCGTTAGACTGTTTGATTTTGTAACACTCAAAAATCAATGGTATGTGTCTAAGAAAAAATCAATTAGTCATCCTCCACTGTTTGAAACTGTAAAATGTGATGGTGTTTGTGGATATCTTCTTCCTCCCTTTGGGCCTGGCATTATCCGGTGTGTGCATGGGCATGTGATACATTTTTATTTCTATGATCAATACATGTGTAATTTTCCAATAACCAATGAGCTGGGGGGAAAAAAAGCCTTTACTGGAGCCTTTACTATTTTGTATTTGTTTCATGATTTTCCTGTGACTTAGCTGATGCCGTTTTCAATTCAGTGTATGTCAAAACGTTTCAACACATTTGAGAATGTATTTGTTAATCCAAATAACAGGGTAATGAGAGTTTTAAACTACACCAATTCAGCTCAAGCATTCTTAATTATGATATGTAATGAAAATCATAATTGATGAATTGACTAGTGGCTCAGTAATGAATCACTTTCCATGCACATTTTATGCCAATTTTGTGTTGACTTTGAATAAATCCTAATTATCTACATTAGTGAAAGTCAGTGCCTTAATATTTAATAAATCCCGGATAATCCCTTAGCAATCAATTTAGATCAAAATCGCTTTCCACCAAAGGTAGAAATGCTCAGCAAACTCATCCACTGTACCCTATAATGATGCCTATTTATATGCAGGAGCTTTGTCAAACTGCAGGATGGGTAATTACTTTATTTACTTCTAATCATGTCAATGAACCATTGTGCAAGGGTTAGATTGGCTGGGCTCATTATTATTATTTTTTTTCTCTTCACATTAAGAACTATACTCCGACAAAGGCTCAGTTTGAAGACAGTGACCACCGTGCAACGTGACAGCTCTGCAACGGATGCACATTGTCAGGGGATCCTATAACTGACTGTGACATAATTATATAAATCGCATTAATCTGCGTGCCCTTGCAGACAATTCTAAACAGTTTTGGATAGATTGGTAAAGTCACGTAAGCATTTTTGGTTGTGCTGTCCATTGTAACTGTGTTGTGTCCACAACGGCAACAGCAATCCTTGATTGAATTGAAAATCAATGTTTTTTTTTTTTGTTCCCTGCCATTCAATGCTTTTGTATTTGTTTGAGTTGTTGCAGTTAAGGCTGGTTCAATAAACACCGACTTTTAATCCAAGAAAAATCACATGCATTCACCAATAATTGGTAGTTGATTGCTGATGATACAGACAACATCTGAATAAAACTCCAAACCGAACTGTTACACTTCTTACACTGTGAAGATTTGTTTGGGGGCTATTCTTCTAATATGATGTGATATGATTCTAATAAGATGTATCGAGTGGATTTTCCCAATCTCTGCCAAACAAAGAAATACGTATTGCGTTGTTGAATATCATACGAATCTCAATTGTGGGAGTTTAAAGTATGAGTTCATATTCAATAGACAGGACGAGGTCTTTACTGAGCTCTTGACCAGATCACACATTGTACTGTACCTACGCAAATGTCAAATTCTGCATTTGTTGAACTGTGAAAGCACTATCAACATTGTTATTGAGTTTAACATTCTTTTGCTACTAGAGTTAAAACTGAATCTAAAGCCACTTGTGTCCCCAAGAGGTGCTATAGAAAGTACGGAAGCTCCAAGGCTGCTAATATCTCACTAGTGTTGCGAACAACTGCATATTCCTACTTTCTTTTTACTTCTTGTCATTCAGGGAGAAATGCAAAGAAGGAGCATTGCTTGTGGTACCATTCCCATTCAAATGGTAATGGAAAATGTCAAATCCTGCTTTGAAATGCCAAAAACACATAAGAAGGCTTTCAGGTGACATATACTTTGCAGTGTTGCCAGATTGAAGGTCCTCATCTGTAAGATAGTTGTTGTGTCAATGATGGATGACAGTCCTGCACCCCACCACCGAGTATACAGAATAGACATGGTTAACTGAAAAGAGGTGCTATGGGAAAAAAAGGCAAAAGAAGTGAAAGAAAATGTGAAACATCTTCTAGTTTTGGGTTTTCAAATTCGATTTGCTACTTTTCTTTGTATTATTATAAACTCAATAAAGACAGAGTGAACTGAATATTTGGGGAAATTAAGGTGTCACCTTGGAAGTTGCAATGCACATTTTATATTATTACATATCATGTAATTGTTGACGTTTTGTCTATCAATAAACTAAAAAAAATGGAGTAATGAGTAACTTGAAGCCTCAGCCTCCATTTAGCACTATGGAGGTGTGTTCAGTCTATCAGACTGCCTGCATGAAACTGCCTAGTCCATTTATTTTATTAAACAGAACATGCTCTCAGCCTGGTGTGACTCAGACCAACCAGGGGAAAAACAGTGGTAGAAAGAGGTGAAATATATGCACATGTAATGAAAATGTATGTTTCTTTAGAAAGTGTCAGACAGCTGATTAACTCTGGATTACATATATAGAGCTGGTGGTAGATTGGCATATATCGGGTACATTGGAGCTCCATTGAATTGAATACCAACCTGAAACCAATTAAGCTTTTCATGAGTATGACTGTCTTCCCTCTGGGGGTCTTTGTGCAGCAATAAGTTCCTAATTGCTAGGGCCCCAGTCTTTTTATCTTTCTTCTTTACCCCTATATTGCAATGTTAATGTTAATTTGCAGGAAAAGCAGTTGATTAATGAGTGACTTTAATCAGGGTTTGAAATCATGGGATGCTCTTTCAAACCTTAGTGATCACTGAAAATGTTCTTGAATGTAAATAACTTAAAAAAAAGAGGAAAAAGAATCACAATTACACAATCCTTCTCTTTACCCGAATAATTTTTCTGAGAGGAATAAAGGACGACTGAGCTTTCCTTTCAAGGGTAAGTCAATGAAAATGTTTCCTTTGTGAAATCGGATTTTAAAAGACAGACATGATGTATAGCAAGTGATATTAAAACCCAGTGGTGTCATTATTTGAGGGTACCTAGATAACCAGTGTCTGTGATTCCTGAGCAAGTGGAATCCTTGGCTATCAGATAGAATAAAAGAAGACAGTAGGAAGAGGCTGTTAAGCTCCTGTCTTTCCTTCATGTCATAATCCTTCCGATCTAAAATCCAAAGTGTGATTTCTCCCCACACTCCCAGAATTTCCTCTCAGAAATTACCATTTACCAATTACACAGTGTCAGGACTGATTCATATCTCTTTAATGAGAAATGACAGTAGATAGAGGAGAGCCACCTCGGGTTTGATTTCATTCTCAGTGGGATGGGATGATCTGTTGACAGAACTACCCGGCAGACAGGAACGGTGGAAGAGGAAGCCGTCAGCAGTCTTTCAGTCATGTCCTCACAGGCACAATGGGGAGCAGGAGGGCACCCAAAGAAGGTGGGGGGAAGCTTTCAATCAATTATGACTAACCTTGCCTGTATGGAGCTACTGTAAAGCTGGGTACAGCGGAAAATGTAGTCATTTAATTTTGTTATCAACATCTAATGCGTGTCCAGGTTTAGCAGTCATTGCTTCCCCAGTCATGCTGAAAGCAACAGTCTCTTATCATGCTTTTTCTAAAGGTTCCTTTTTCCAGTATATTTTGTACTGTAGGAGGTTGTTTTCATTTATTATATAAAACAGAGCTGAGGCAAGAACAGGAATGTGATCCAGGAACAAAAAAGAAACTTTAATAAATTATGTGCATGAAATAAGTGTATGTCTCTCTAAAAAAAAGGTTCCTGGGATCCTGGAAAGGTTCTTGTGGTCAGCAAAGGCCATTTGAGACCTAATCAGCGAGTTAGCAATCAGAAGGCACCTGAAGTGTGTGTAGTGGTGCTGTGGAAGAAGA